>JBAMCE010000245.1:0-43920 GCA_037075305.1 Drosophila kanekoi
TGGTAAAACAGTTTTGACAGCTAGGACAAGACTGTATATTTTCAGATTAAATAGTTCGGGTAAGCCTGTTTGCCTTTGTCTTGCGCCCCTAGGATGCAAAAGCTGGATTAACAGGGTTCCTCGTATCTGAGACAAGTTTTGGTAAGGCAATTTTGAGTTCTATTTGAGGCTGAATGTGTTAAGACTTAATAGGCAGGTGAGACTATTTTGCTTTGACCTGCTCCCCTGTGCTGCACACGCCAGATTGGCAGGGCTCCTGGTATCTGAGACAAGGGTTGGTAAAACAGTTTTGACAGCTAGGTCAGGATACATGTTTGAAGGTTAAATAGTCGGGTGAGCCTGTTTGGCTTTGACTTGCTCCCCTAGGATGCAAATGCTGGAATAACAGGGTTCCTGGCATCTGAGGTAAGTTTCGGTAAAGCAATTTTGACTTCCAGGTGAGGCTGTATGTTTTAGGATTAAATAGTCGGATGAGACTATTTTGCTTTGACTTGGTCCCCTAGGCTGCAAATGCTAGATTAACAGGGCTCCTGGAATCTAAAAATAGTTTTAGTAAAACAGTTTTGACAGCTAGGTAAGGCTGTATGTTTTAAGATTAAATAGTCGGGTGAGACCATTTGGCTTTGACTTGGGCCCCCAGGATGCAAATGCTGGAATAACAGGGTTCCTGGCATCTAAGAAGAGTTTCGGTAAAGCAATTTTGAGTTCCAGGTGAGGCTGTATGTTTAAGGATTAAATAGTCGGATGAGCCTGTTTGGCTTTGACTTGCTCCCCTAGGCTCCATATGCCAGATAGGCGGGGCTCCTGGAATCTAAGACAAGGTTTGGTAAAACAGTTTTGACAGCTAGGCAAGACTGTTTGTTTGAAGATTAAGATGTCGGTTGAGCATGTTTGGCTTTGACTTGCGCCCCTAGGCGGCACATGCCAGATTGGCGGGGCTCCTGGAATCTGATAGATGTTTTGGTAAAGCAGTTTTGGCAACCAGATGGGACTGTGTGTTTTCAGATTGGATAATGAGGTCCGACTAATTGGCTTTGACTTGTTCCCCTAGGCTGCAAATGCCAGATTGGCCGGGTTTTGGTCGAGCAGTTTCGGCGGCCAGATGGGGCTGTATGTTTAGTATTAAATAGTCGGGTGAGCCTGTTTTGCTTTCACTTGCTCCCCTAGGCTGCACATGCCAGATTGGCAGGGCTCCTGGTATCTGAGACAAGTTTTGTTAAAACTCTTTTGACAGCTAGGCAAGACTGTATGTTTTAAGATTAAAGAGTCGGATAAGCCAGTTTGGCTTTGACTTGCGCCCCTAGGATGCAAATGCTGGATTAACAGGGTTCCCGGTATCTGAGACAAGTTTTGGTAAGGCAATTTTGAGTTCCAGGTGAGGCTGAATGTGTTAAGACATAATATTCGGGTGAGACTATTTTGCTTTGACTTGGTCCCCTAGGCTGCAAATGCTAGATTAAGAGGGCTCCTGGAATCTAAAAAAAGTTTTAGTAAAACAGTTTTGACAGCTAGGTAAGGCTGTATGTTTTAAGATTAAATAGTCGGGTGAGCCTGTTTAGCTTTGACTTGCGCCCCCAAAATGCAAATACTGTATTAACAGGTTTCCTGGTATCTGATGTTGTATGTTTTAGGATTAAATAGTCGGATGAGCCTGTTTGGCTTTGACTTGCTCCCCTAGGCTCCACATGCCAGATAGGCGGGGCTAAGGGAATCTAAGACAAGGTTTGGTAAAACAGTTTTGACAGCCAGGCAAGACTGTATGTTTTAAGATTAAAAAGTCGGTTGAGCATGTTTGGCTTTGACTTGCGCCCCTAGGCGGCACATGCCAGATTGGCGGGGCTCCTGGAATCTGATAGATGTTTTGGTAAAGCAGTTTTGGCAACCAGATGGGACTGTGTGTTTTCAGATTGGATAATGAGGTTCGACTAATTGGCTTTAACTTGTGCCCCTAGGTTGCAAATTCCAGATTGGCCGGGTTTTGGTAGAGCAGTTCCGGCGGCCAGATGGGGCTGTATGTTTAGTATTAAATAGTCGGGTGAGCCTGTTTAGCTTTGACTCGCGCCCCCAAGATGCAAATACTGGATTAAGAGGTTTCCTGGTATCTGAGACAAGTTTTGGTAAATCAGTTTAAGCGGCCAGATGGGGCTGTTTGTTTAAAGATTTAATAGTCGGGTGAGGCTATTTGGCTTTGACTTGCTCCCTTACACTCCAAATGCTAGATTGACAGGGCTCCTGGTATCCATGACAAGTTTTGATAAAGCAGTTTTGGCAGCCAGATGGGGCCGGTTGTTTTAAGATTAAATTGTAGGGTAAGCCCTGTTTGGCTTTGAATTTCTCCCCTAGGCTGCACACGCAAGATTGTCAGGGCTCCTGGTAACTGAGACAAGGTTTGGTAAAACAGTTTTGACAGCTAGGCAAGACTGTATATTTTCAGATTAAATAGTCTGGTAAGCCTGTTTGCCTTTGTCTTGCGCCCCTAGGATGCAAATGCTGGATTAACAGGGTTCCTGGTATCTGAGACAAGTTTCGGTAAGGCAATTTTGACTTCCATGTCATACTGTATGTTTTAGGATTAAATAGTCGGATGAGCCTGTTTGGCTTTGACTTGCTCCCCTAGGCTCCACATGCCCGATTGGCGGGGCTCCTGGAATCTAAGACAAGGTTTGGTAAAACAGTTTTGACAGCTAGGCAAGACTGTATGTTTTAAGATTAAATAGTCGGGTGAGACTATTTGGCCTTGACTTGCGCCCCCAGGATGCAAATGCTAGATTATCTGGGATCCTTGTATCTGAGACAAGTTTCGGTAAAGCAATTTTGACTTCCAGGTGAGGCTGTATGTTTTAGGATTAAATAGTCGGATGAGCCTGTTTGGCTTTGAATTTCTCCCCTAGGCTCCACATGCCAGATTGGCGGGGCTCCAGGAATCTAAGACAAGGTTTGGTAAAACAGTTTTGAGAGCTAGGCAAGACTGTATGTTTTAAGATTAAAGAGTCGGGTGAGCCTGTTTGGCTTTGGCTTGCGCCCCTACGATGCAAATGCTGGATTAATAAGGTTCCTGGTATCTGAGACAAGTTTTAGTAAAGCAATTTTGAGTTCCAGGTGAGGCTGAATGTGTTAAGACTTAATAGTCGGGTGAGTCTATTTGGCTTTGAGTTGCTCAGCCAGGCTGCAAATGCTAGATTAACAGGGCTCCTGGTATCTAAGACATGTTTTGGTAAAGCAGTTCTGGCAGCCATATGGGGCTGTGTGTTTTTAGATTAAATTGATTAACAGGGATCCTTGTATCTGAGACAAGTTTCGGTAAAGCAATTTTGACTTCCAGGTGAGGCTGTATGTTTTAGGATTAAATAGTCGGGTGAGACTATTTTGCTTTGACTTGGTCCCCTAGGCTGCAAATGCTAGATTATCAGGGATCCTTGTATCTGAGGCAAGTTTCGGTAAGGCAATTTTGACTTCCAGGTCATACTGTATGTTTTAGGATTAAATAGTCGGATGAGCCTGTTTGGCTTTGACTTGCTCCCCTAGGCTCCACATGCCCGATTGGCGGGGCTCCTGGAATCTAAGTCAAGGTTTGGTAAAACAGTTTTGACAGCTAGGCAAGACTGTATGTTCTAAGATTAAGAAGTCGGTTGAGCATGTTTGGCTTTGACTTGCGCCCCTAGGCGGCACATGCCAGATTGGCGGGGCTCCTGGAATCTGATAGATGTTTTGGTAAAGCAGTTTTGGCAACCAGATGGGACTGTGTGTTTTCAGATTGGATAATGAGGTCCGACTAATTGGCTTTGACTTGTTCCCCTAGGCTGCAAATGCCAGCTTGGCCGGGTTTTGGTAGAGCAGGTTCGGCGGCCAGATGGGGCTGTATGTTTTAGTATTAAAAAGTCGGGTGAGCCTGTTTTGCTTTGACCTGCTCCCCTAGGCTGCACATGCCAGATTGGCAGGGCTCCCGGTATCTGAGACAAGTTTTGGTAAAACAGTTTTGACAGCTGGGCAAGACTGTATGTTTTAAGATTAAAGAGTCGGGTAAGCCTGTTTGGCTTTGACTTGCGCCCTAGGATGCAAATGCTGGATTAACAGGGTTCCTGGTATCTGAGACAAGTTTTGGTAAGGCAATTTTGAGTTCCAGGTGAGGCTGAATGTGTTAAGACTTAATAGTCGGGTGAGACTAGTTTGCTTTGACTTGGTCCCCTAGGCTGCAGATGCTAGATTAACAGGGCTCCTGGAATCTAAAAAAAGTTTTAGTAAAATAGTTTTGACAGCTAGGTAAGGCTGTATGTTTTAAGATTAAATAGTCGGGTGAGCCTGTTTGGCTTTGACTTGCGTCCCCAGGATGCAAATACTGGATTAATAAGGTTCCTGGTATCTGAGACAAGTTTTGGTAAGGCAATTTTGAGTTCCAGGTGAGGCTGAATGTGTTAAGACTTAATAGTCGGGTGAGACTATTTTGCTTTGACTTGCTCCCCTAGACGGCACATGCCAGATTGGCGGGGCTCCTGGAATCTGATATATGTTTTGGTAAAGCAGTTTTGGAAACCAGATGGGACTGTGTGTTTTCAGATTGGATAATGAGGTCAGACTAATTGGTTTTGACTTGATCCCCTAGGCTGCAAATGCCAGATTGGCAGGGTTTTGGAAGAGCAGTTTTGGCGGCCAGATGGGGCTGTATGTTTTAGTATTAAATAGTCGGGTGAGCCTGTTTTGCTTTGACCTGCTCCCCTAGGCTGCACATGCCAGATTGGCAGGGCTCCTGGAATCTGAGACAAGTTTTGGTAAAGCAGTTTCGGCGGCGAGATGGGGTTGTATGTTTTAAGATTTAACAGTCGGGTGAGACTAGACTGCAAATTCTAGATTATCAGGGATCCTTGTATCTGAGACAAGTTTCGGTAAAGCAGTTTTGACTTCCAGGTGAGGCTGTATGTTTTAGGATTAAATAGTCGGATGAGCCTGTTTGGCTTTGAATTTCTCCCCTAGGCTCCACATGCCAGATTGGCGGGGCTCCAGGAATCTAAGACCAGGTTTGGTAAAACAGTTTTGAGAGCTAGGCAAGACTGTATGTTTTAAGATTAAAGAGTCGGGTGAGCCTGTTTGGCTTTGACTTGCGCCCCTACGATGCAAATGCTGGATTAATAAGGTTCCTGGTATCTGAGACAAGTTTTAGTAACGCAATTTTGAGTTCCAGGTGAGGCTGAATGTGTTAAGACTTAATAGTCGGGTGAGACTATTTTGCTTTGACTTGGTCACCTAGGCTGCAAATGCTAGATTAACAGGGCTCCTGGAATCTAAAAAAAGTTTTGGTAAAACAGTTTTGACAGGTAGGTGAGGCTGTATGTTTTAGGATTAAATAGTCGGATGAGCCTGTTTGGCTTTGATTTGCGCCCCTAGGATGCAAATGCTAGATTATCAGGGATCCTTGTATCTGAAGCAAGTTTCGGTAAAGCAGTTTGGACTTCCAGGTGAGGCTGTATGTTTTAGGATTAAATAGTCGGATGAGCCTGTTTGGCTTTGAATTTCTTCCCTAGGCTCCACATGCCAGATTGGCGGGGCTCCTGGAATCTAAGAGAAGGTTTGGTAAAACAGTTTTGACAGCTAGGCAAGACTGTATGTTTTAAGATTAAAGAGTCGGGTGAGCCTGTTTGGCTTTGACTTGCGCCCCTACGATGCAAATGCTGGATTAATAAGGTTCCTGGTATCTGAGACAAGTTTTAGTAAGGCAATTTTGAGTTCCAGGTGAGGCTGAATCTGTTAAGACTTAATAGTCGGGTGAGTCTATTTGGCTTTGACTTGCTCAGCCAGGCTGCAAATGCTAGATTAACAGGGCTCCTGGTATCTAAGACATGTTTTGGTAAAGCAGTTCTGGCAGCCATAAGGGGCTGTGTGTTTTTAGATTAAATTGATTAACAGGGAACCTTGTAAATGAGACAAGTTTCGGTAAAGCAATTTTGACTTCCAGTTGAGGCTGTATGTTTTAGGATTAAATAGTCGGATGATCCTGTTTGGCTTTGATTTGCGCCCCTAGGATGCAAATGCTAGATTATCAGGGATCCTTGTATCTGAAGCAAGTTTCGGTAAAGCAGTTTTGACTTCCAGGTGAGGCTGTATGTTTTAGGATTAAATAGTCGGATGAGCCTGTTTGGCTTTGAATTTCTCCCCTAGGCTCCACATGCCAGATTGGCGGGGCTCCTGGAATCTAAGACAAGGTTTGGTAAAACAGTTTTGACAGCTAGGCAAGACTGTATGTTTTAAGATTAAAGAGTCAGGTGAGCCAGTTTGGCTTTGACTTGCGCCCCTAGGATGCAAATGCTGGATTAATAAGGTTCCTTGTATCTGAGACAAGTTTCGGTAAAGCAATTTTGACTTCCAGGTGAGGCTGCATGTTTTTGGATTAAATAGTCGGATGAGCCTGTTTTGCTTTGACTTGCGCCCCTAGGATGCAAATGCTGGATTAACAGGGTATCTGGTGTCTGAGACACGCTTTGGCAATTTTGACTTCCAGGTGAGGCTGAATTTTTAAGACTTAATAGTCGGGTGAGACTAATTTGCTTTGACTTGCTCCCCTAGGCTGCAAATGCTAGATTAACAGGGCTCCTGGAATCTAAAAAGTTTAAGTAAAACAGTTTGGACAGCTAGGCAAGACCGTATGTTTTAAGATTAAAGAGTCGGGTGAGCTTGTTTGGCTTTTACTTGCGCCCCTAGGATGCAAATGCTGGATTAACAGGGTTCCTGGTATCTGAGACAAGTTTTGGTAAGGCAATTTTGAGTTCCAGGTGGGGCTGAATGTGTTAAGACTTAATAGTCGGGTGAGACTAATTTGCTTTCACTTGCTCCCCTAGGCTGCAAATGATAGATTAACAGGGCTCCTGGAATCTAAAAAGTTTTAGTAAAACAGTTTTGACAGCTAGGTAAGGCTGTATGTTTTAAGATTAAATAGTCGGGTGAGCCTGTTTGGCTTTGTCTTGCGCCCCTAGGATGCAAATGCTGGATTAACAGGGTTCCTGGTATCTGAGACAAGTTTTGGTAAGGCAATGTTGAGTTCCAGGTACGGCTGAATGTTTTAAGACTTAGTAGTCGGGTGAGGCTATTTGGCTTTGACTTGCTCCTCTACGCTGCAAATGCTAGATTAATAGGCCTCCTGGTATCCATGACAAGTTTTGATAAAGCAGCTTTTGCAGCCAGATGGGGCTGTTTGTTTTAAGATTAAATTGTAGGATGAGCCTGTTTGGCTTTGAACTTCTCCCCTAGGCTGCACACGCCAGATTGGCGGGGCTCCTGGAATCTAAGACAAGGTTTGGTAAAACAGTTTTGACAGCTAGGCAAAACTGTATGTTTTAAGATTAAAGAGTCAGGTGAGCCAGTTTGGATTTGATTTGCGCCCCTAGGATGCAAATGCTAGATTATCAGGGATCCTTGTATCTGAAGCAAGTTTCGGTAAAGCAGTTTTGACTTCCAGGTGAGGCTGTATGTTTTAGGATTAAATAGTCGGATGAGCCTGTTTGGCTTTGAATTTCTCCCCTAGGCTTCACATGCCAGATTGGCGGGGCTCCTGGAATCTAAGACAAGGTTTGGTAAAACAGTTTTGACAGCTAGGCAAGACTGTATGTTTTAAGATTAAAGAGTCAGGTGAGCCAGTTTGGCTTTGACTTGCGCCCCTAGGATGCAAATGCTGGATTAACAGGGTTCCTGGTATCTGAGACAAGTTTTGGTAAGGCAATTTTGAGTTCCAGGTGGGGCTGAATGTGTTAAGACTTAATAGTCGGGTGAGACTAATTTGCTTTCACTTGCTCCCCTAGGCTGCAAATGATAGATTAACAGGGCTCCTGGAATCTAAAAAAGTTTTAGTAAAACAGTTTTGACAGCTAGGTAAGGCTGTATGTTTTAAGATTAAATAGTCGGGTGAGCCTGTTTGGCTTTGTCTTGCGCCCCTAGGATGCAAATGCTGGATTAACAGGGTTCCTGGTATCTGAGACAAGTTTTGGTAAGGCAATGTTGAGTTCCAGGTACGGCTGAATGTTTTAAGACTTAGTAGTCGGGTGAGGCTATTTGGCTTTGACTTGCTCCTCTACGCTGCAAATGCTAGATTAATAGGCCTCCTGGTATCCATGACAAGTTTTGATAAAGCAGCTTTTGCAGCCAGATGGGGCTGTTTGTTTTAGGATTAAATTGTAGGATGAGCCTGTTTGGCTTTGAACTTCTCCCCTAGGCTGCACACGCCAGATTGGCGGGGCTCCTGGAATCTAAGACAAGGTTTGGTAAAACAGTTTTGACAGCTAGGCAAGACTGTATGATTTAAGATTAAAGAGTCAGGTGAGCCTGTTTGGCTTTGACTTGCGCCCCTAGGATGCAAATGCTGGAATAACAGGGTTCCTGGTATCTGAGACAAGTTTTGGTAAGGCAATTTTGTGTTCCAGGTGAGGCTGAATGTGTTAAGACTTAATAGTCGGGTGAGTCTATTTTGCTTTGACTTGCTCCCCTAGGCTGCAAATGCTAGATTAACAGGGCTCCTGGAATCTAAAAAGTTTTAGTAAAACAGTTTTGACAGCTAGGTAAGGCTGTATGTTTTAAGATTAAATAGTCGGGTGAGCCTGTTTGGCTTTGACTTGCGCCCCTATGATGCAAATGCTGGATTGGTTCCTGGTATCTGAGACAAGTTTTGGTAAGGCAATTTTGAGTTCCAGGTGAGGCTGAATGTGCTAAGACTTAATAGGCAAGTTTTGGTAAGGCAATTTTGAGTTCCAGGTACGGGTGAGGCTATTTGGCTTTGACTTGCTCCTCTACGCTGCAAATGCTAGATTAATAGGCCTCCTGGTATCCATGACACGTTTTGATAAAGCAGCTTTTGCAGCCAGATGGGGCTGTTTGTTTTAAGATTAAATTGATTAACAGGGATCCTTGTATCTGAGACAAGTTTCGGTAAAGCAATTTTGACTTCCAGTTGAGGCTGTATGTTTTAGGATTAAATAGTCGGATGAGCCTATTTGGCTTTGACTTGCGCCCCTAGGATGCAAATGCTAGATTATCAGGGATCCTTGTATCTGAGACAAGTTTCGGTAAAGCAGTTTTGACTTCCAGGTGAGGCTGTTTGTTTTAGGATTAAATAGTCGGATGAGCCTGTTTGGCTTTGAATTTCTCCCCAAGGCTCCACATGCCATATTGGCTGGGCTCCTGGAATCTAAGACAAGGTTTGGTACAACAGTTTTGAGAGCTAAGCAAGACTGTATGTTTTAAGATTAAAGAGTCAGGTGAGCCAGTTTGGCTTTGACTTGCGCCCCTAGGATGCAAATGCTGGATTAACAGGGTTCCTGGTGTCTGAGACAAGCTTTGGTAAAGCAATTTTGACTTCCAGGTGAGGTTGAATGTTTTAGGATTAAATAGTCGGATGAGCCTGTTTGGCTTTGACTTCCGCCCCTAGGATGCAAATGCTGGATTAACAGGGTTACTGGTGTCTGAGACACGCTTTGGCAATTTTGACTTCCAGGTGAAGCTGAATTTTTTAAGACTTAATAGTCGGGTGAGACTTATTTGCTTCGACTTGCTACCCTAGGCTGCAAATGCTAGATTAACAGGGCTTCTGGAATCTAAAAAAAGTTTAAGTAAAACAGCTTTGACAGCAAGGCAAGACCGTATGTTTTAAGATTAAAGAATCGGGTGAGCCTGTTTGGCTTTGACTTGCGCCCCTAGGATGCAAATGCTGGATTAACAGGGTTCCTGGTATCTGAGACAAGTTTTGGTAAGGCAATTTTGAGTTCCAGGTGGGGCTGAATGTGTTAAGACTTAATAGACGGGTGAGACTAATTTGCTTTGACTTGCTCCCCTAGGCTGCAAATGCTAGATTAACAGGGCTCCTGGAATCTAAAAAAAGTTTTAGTAAAACAGTTTTGACAGCTAGGTAAGGCTGTATGTTTGAGGATTAAATAGTCGGGTGAGACTATTTGGCTTTGTCTTGTGCCCCTAGGCTGCAAATGCTAGATTAACAGAGATTGGTGGGGCTCCTGGTAACTGAGACAAGGTTTGGTAAAACAGTTTTGACAGCTAGGCAAGACTGTATGTTTTAAGATTAAATAGTCGGGTGAGCCCAGGGTTCCTGGGATCTGAGACAAGTTTTGTTAAAGCGGTTTTGGCGGCCAGATGGGGCTGTATGTTTTACGATTTAATAGTCGGGTGAGGCTATTTGGCTTTGACTTGCTCCCCTACGCTGCAAATACTAGATTAACAGGGCTCCTGGTATCCATGACAAGTTTTGATAAAGCAGCTTTGGCAGCCAGATGGGGCTGTTTGTTTTAAGATTAAATTGTAGGATGAGCCTGTTTGGCTTTGAACTTCTCCCCCGGGCTGCACACGCCAGATTGGCAGGGCTCCTGGTAACTGAGACAAGGTTTGGTAAAACAGTTTTGACAGCTAGGCTAGACCGTATGTTTTAAGATAAAAGAGTCGGGTGAGCCTGTTTGGCTTTGTCTTGCGCCCCTTGGATGCAAATGCTGGATTAACAGGGTTCCTGGTATCTGAGACAAGTTTTGGTAATGCAATTTTGAGTTCCAGGTCAGGCTAAATGTTTTAAGACTTAATAGTCGGGTGAGGCTATTTGGCTTTGCCTTGCTACCCTAGGCGGCACATGCCAAATTGGTGGGGCTCCTGGAATCTAAAAAAAGTTTTGGTAAAACAGTTTTGACAGCTAGGTCAGGCTACATGTATTAAGATTAAATAGTCGGGTGAGCCTGTTAGCCTTTGACTTGCGCCCACAGGATGCAAATACTGGATTAACAGGGTTCCTGGTATCTGAAACAAGTTTTTGTAAGGCAATTTTGGGTTACAGGTGAGGCTGAATGTATTAAGACTTAATATTCAGGTGAGACTATTTTGCTTTGACTTGCTCCCCTACGCTGCAAATGCTACATTAACAGGGCTCCTGGCATCTAAGACAAGTTTTGGAAAAGCAGTTTTGGCAGCCAGATGGGGCTGTATGTTTTAAGATTAAATTGTCGGGTGAGCCTGTTTGGCTTTGAACTGCGCCCCTAGAATGCAAATGCTGGATTAACAGGGTTCCTGGTATCTGAGACAAGTTTTGGTAAGGCAATTTTGAGTTCCAGGTGGGGCTGAATGTGTTAAGACTTAATAGTCGGGTGAGACTAATTTGCTTTGACTTGCTACCCTAGGCTGCAAATGCTAGATTAACAGGGCTTCTGGAATCTAAAAAAAGTTTAAGTAAAACAGTTTTGACAGCAAGGCAAGACCGTATGTTTTAAGATTAAAGAGTCGGGTGAGCCTGTTTGGCTTTGACTTGCGCCCCTAGGATGCCAATGCTGGATTAACAGGGTTCCTGGTATCTGAGACAAGTTTTGGTAAGGCAATTTTGAGTTCCAGGTGGGGCTGAATGTGTTAAGACTTAATAGTCGGGTGAGACTAATTTGCTTTCACTTGCTCCGCTAGGCTGCAAATGCTAGATTAACAGGGCTCCTGGAATCTAAAAAAAGTTTTAGTAAAACAGTTTTGACAGCTAGGTAAGGCTGTATGTTTGAGGATTAAATAGTCGGGTGAGACTATTTGGCTTTGTCTTGCGCCCCTAGGCTGCAAATGCTAGATTAACAGAGATTGGTGGGGCTCCTGGTAACTGAGACAAGGTTTGGTAAAACAGTTTTGACAGCTAGGCAAGACTGTATGTTTTAAGATTAAATAGTCGGGTGAGCCCAGGGTTCCTGGGATCTGAGACAAGTTTTGTTAAAGCAGTTTTGGCGGCCAGATGGGGCTGTATGTTTTACGATTTAATAGTCGGGTGAGGCTATTTGGCTTTGACTTGCTCCCCTACGCTGCAAATGCTAGATTAACAGGGCTCCTGGTATCCATGACAAGTTTTGATAAAGCAGCTTTGGCAGCCAGATGGGGCTGTTTGTTTTAAGATTAAATTGTAGGATGAGCCTGTTTGGCTTTGAACTTCTCCCCCGGGCTGCACACGCCAGATTGGCAGGGCTCCTGGTAACTGAGACAAGGTTTGGTAAAACAGTTTTGACAGCTAGGCTAGACCGTATGTTTTAAGATTAAAGAGTCGGGTGAGCCTGTTTGGCTTTGTCTTGCGCCCCTTGGATGCAAATGCTGGATTAACAGGGTTCCTGGTATCTGAGACAAGTTTTGGTAATGCAATTTGAGTTCCAGGTCAGGCTGAATGTTTTAAGACTTAATAGTCGGGTGAGGCTATTTGGCTTTGCCTTGCTACCCTAGGCGGCACATGCCAAATTGGTGGGGCTCCTGGAATCTAAAAAAAGTTTTGGTAAAACAGTTTTGACAGCTAGGTCAGGCTACATGTATTAAGATTAAATAGTCGGGTGAGCCTGTTAGCCTTTGACTTGCGCCCACAGGATGCAAATACTGGATTAACAGGGTTCCTGGTATCTGAGACAAGTTTTAGTAAGGCAATTTTGAGTTACAAGTGAGGCTGAATGTATTAAGACTTAATATTCAGGTGAGACTATTTGGCTTTGACTTGCTCCCCTACGCTGCAAATGCTACATTAACAGGGCTCCTGGCATCTAAGACAAGTTTTGGAAAAGCAGTTTTGGCAGCCAGATGGGGCTGTATGTTTTAAGATTAAATTGTCGGGTGAGCCTGTTTGGCTTTGAACTGCGCCCCTAGAATGCAAATGCTGGATTAACAGGGTTCCTGGGTATCTGAGACAAGTTTTGGTAAGGCAATTTTGAGTTCCAGGTGGGGCTGAATGTGTTAAGACTTAATAGTCGGGTGAGACTAATTTGCTTTGACTTGCTACCCTAGGCTGCAAATGCTAGATTAACAGGGCTTCTGGAATCTAAAAAAAGTTTAAGTAAAACAGTTTTGACAGCAAGGCAAGACCGTATGTTTTAAGATTAAAGAGTCGGGTGAGCCTGTTTGGCTTTGACTTGCGCCCCTAGGATGCAAATGCTGGATTAACAGGGTTCCTGGTATCTGAGACAAGTTTTGGTAAGGCAATTTTGAGTTACAGGTGAGGCTGAATGTGTGAAGACTTAATATTCAGGTGAGACTATTTTGCTTTGACTTGCTCCCCTACGCTGCAAATGCTACATTAACAGGGCTACTGGTATCTAAGACAAGTTTTGGAAAAGCAGTTTTGTCAGCCAGATGGGGCTGTATGTTTTAAGATTAAATTGTCGGGTGAGCCTGTTTGGCTTTGAACTGCGCCCCTAGAATGCAAATGCTGGATTAACAGGGTTCCTGGTATCTGACACAAGTTTTGGTAAAGCAGTTTGGCGGCCAGTTGGGGTTGTATTTGACTTGCTTTGACTTGCTACCCTAGGCTGCAAATGCTAATTAACAGAGATCCTTGTATCTGAGACAAGTTTCGGTAAAGCAATTTTGACTTCCAGGTGGCTTTGGCAGCCAGATGGGGCAGTAAGTTTTAAGATTAAATTGTCGGGTGATCCTGTTTGGCTTTAAACTGCGCCTCTAGGATGCAAATGCTGGATTAACAGGGTTCCTGGTATCTGACACAAGTTTTGGTAAAGCAGTTTAAGATTTAATAGTCGGATGAGACTATTTGGCTTTGACTTGCTACCCTAGGCTGCAAATGCCAGATTAAAAGGTCTATTGGTGTCTAAGACAAGTTTTGGTAAAGCAGTTTTGGCAGCCAGATGGGGCTGTTTGTTTTAAGATTAAATTGTAAATTGTCCTGGTATCTGAGACATGTTTTGGTAATGCAATTTTGAGTTACAGGTGAGGCTGAATGTGTTAAGACTTAATAGTCAGGTGAGACTATTTTGCTTTGACTTGCTCCCCTAGGCTGCAAATGCTAGATTAACAGGGCTCCTGGTATCTGAGACAAGTTTCGGTAAAGCAATTTCGACTTCCAGGTGGCTTTGGCAGCCAGATGGGGCTGTATGTTTTAAGATTAAATTGTAGGATGAGCCTGTTTGGCTTTGAACTGCGGCCCTAGGATGCAAATGCTGGATTAACAGGGTTCCTGGTATCTGACACAAGTTTTGGTAAAGCAGTTTGGCGGCCAGATGGGGTTGTATGTTTTAAGATTTAATAGTCGGGTGAGACTATTTGGCTTTGACTTGCTACCCTAGGCTGCAAATGCTAGATTAACAGAGATCCTTGTATCTGAGACAAGTTTCGGTAAAGCAATTTCGACTTCCAGGTGGCTTTGGCAGCCAGATGGGGCTGTATGTTTTAAGATTAAATTGTAGGATGAGCCTGTTTGGCTTTGAACTGCGCCCCTAGGATGCAAATGCTGGATTAACAGGCTTCCTGGTATCTGACACAAGTTTTGGTAAAGCAGTTTGGCGGCCAGTTGGTGTTGTATGTTTTAAGATTTAATAGTCGGGTGTAACTATTTGGCTTTGACATGCTAGACTAGGCTGCAAATGCTATATTAACAGAGATCCTTGTATCTGAGACAAGTTTCGGTAAAGTAATTTTGACTTCCAGGTGAGGCTGTATGTTTTAAGATTAAATAGTTGGATGAGCCTGTTTGGCTTTGACTTGCTCCTCTAGGCTCCACATGCCAGATTGTCGGGGCTCCTGGCATCTAAGACAAGGTTTGGTAAAACAGTTTTGAGAGCTAGGCAAGACTGTATGTTTTAAGATTAAAGAGTCGGATGAGCCTGTTTGGCTTTGACTTGCTCCCCTAGCCGCACATGCCAGATTGGCAAGGTTCCTGGAATCTAATAAAAGTTTTATTAAAACAGTTTTGACAGCCAGACGGGGCTGTTTGTTTTAAGATTAAATTGTAGGGTGAGCCTGTATGACTATGACTTGCGCCCCCTGGATGCAAATGCTGGATTAACAGGGTTCCTGGTATCTGAGACAAGTTTTGGTAAGGCAATTTTGAGTTCGAGGTGAGGCTGTATGTTTTAGGATTCAATAGTCGGATGAGCTTGTTTGGCTTTGACTTGCGCCCCTAGGATGCAAATGCTGGATTAACAGGGTTCCTGGTATCTAAGACAAGTTTTGGTAAAGCAATTTTGAGTTCCAGGTGAGGCTGAATTTTTTAAGACTTAATAGTCGGGTTGAGACTATTTGGCTTTGACTTGCTCCCCTAGGCTCCACATGCCAGATTGGCGGGGCTCCGGGAATCTAAGACAAGGTTTGGTAAAACCGTTTTGACAGCTAGGCATTACCGTATGTTTTAAGATTAAATAGTCGGGTGAGCCTGTTTGGCTTTGTCTTGCGCCCCTAGGATGCAAATGCTGGATTAACAGGGTTCCTGGTATCTGAGACAAGTTTTGGTAAGGCAATTTTGAGTTCCAGGTCAGTCTGAATGTTTTACGACTTAATAGTCGGGTGAGGCTATTTGGCTTTGACTTGCTCCCCTAGGCTCCACATGCCAGGTTGGCGGGGCTCCTGGAATCTAAGACAAGGTTTGGTAAAACAGTTTTGAGAGCTAGGCAAGACTGTATGTTTTAAGATTAAAGAGTCGGGTGAGCCTGTTTGGCTTTGACTTGCGCCCCTAGGATGCAAATGCTGGATTAACAGGGTTCCTGGTATCTGAGACAAGTTTTGGTAAGGCAATTTTGAGTTCCAGGTGAGGCTGAATGTGTTAAGACTTAATAGTCGGGTGAGACTATTTTTCTTTGACTTGCTCCCTAGGCTCCACATGCCAGATTGGCGGGGCTCCGGGAATCTAAGACAAGGTTTGGTAAAACCGTTTTGACAGCTAGGCAAGACCGTATGTTTTAAGATTAAAGAGTCGGGTGCGCCTGTTTGAATTTGACTTGAGCCCCTAGGATGCAAATGCTGGATTAACAGGGTTCCTGGTATCTGAGAAAAGTTTTGGTAAGGCAATTTAAAGTTCCAGGTGCGGCTTAATTTTTCAAGACTTAATAGTCGGGTGAGACTATTTGGCTTTGACTTGCTCCCCTAGGCTCCACATGCCAGATTGGCGGGGCTCCGGGAATCTAAGACAAGGTTTGGTAAAACCGTTTTGACAGCTAGGCAAGACCGTATGTTTTAAGATTAAAGAGTCGGGTGAGCCTGTTTGGCTTTGACTTGCGCCCCTAGGATGCAA
Organism: Drosophila kanekoi; assembly: GCA_037075305.1. Taxonomy (NCBI): domain Eukaryota; kingdom Metazoa; phylum Arthropoda; class Insecta; order Diptera; family Drosophilidae; genus Drosophila; species Drosophila kanekoi. The sequence continues at coordinate 15,986 of JBAMCE010000245.1, forward strand.
ATGCTGGATTAACAGGGTTCCTGGTATCTGAGACAAGTTTTGGCAAGGCAATTTTGAGTTCCAGGTCAGTCTGAATGTTTTACGACTTAATAGTCGGGTGAGGCTATTTGGCTTTGACTTGCTCCCCTAGGCTCCACATGCCAGGTTGGCGGGGCTCCTGGAACCTAAGACAAGGTTTGGTAAAACAGTTTTGAGAGCTAGGCAAGACTGTATGTTTTAAGATTAAAGAGTCGGGTGAGCCTGTTTGGCTTTGACTTGCGCCCCAGGATGCAAATACTGGATTTACAGGGTTCCTGGTATCTGAGACAAGTTTTGGTAAGGCAATTTTGAGTTCCAGGTCAGGCTGAATGTTTTACGACTTAATAGTCGGGTGAGGCTATTTGGCTTTGACTTGCTCCCCTAGGCTCCACATGCCAGATTGGCAGGGCTCCTGGAATCTAAGACAAGGTTTGGTAAAACAGTTTTGAGAGCTAGGCAAGACTGTATGTTTTAAGATTAAAGAGTCGGGTGAGCCTGTTTGGCTTTGACTTGCGCCCCTAGGAGGCAAATGCTGGATTGGTTCCTGGTATCTGAGACAAGTTTTGGTAAGGCAATTTTGAGTTCCAGGTGAGGCTGAATGTGTTAAGACTTAATAGTTGGGTGACACTATTTTGCTTTGACTTGCGCCCCTAGGCGGCACATGCCAGATTGGCGGGGCTCCTGGAATCTGATATATGTTTTGGTAAAGAAGTTTTGGCAACCAGATGGGACTGTGTGTTTTCAGATTGGATAATGAGGTCAGACTAATTGGCTTTGGCTTGATCCCCTAGGCTGCAAATGCCAGATTGGCATTGTTTTGGTAGAGCAGTTTTGGCGGCCAGATGGGGCTGAATGTTTTAGTATTACATAGTCGGATGAGCCTGTTTATCTTTGAATTTCTCCCCTAGGCTCCACATGCCAGATTGGCGGGGCTCCTGGAATCTGAGACAAGTTTTGGCGGCCAGATGGGGTAGTATGTTTTAAGATTTAATAGTCGGGTGAGACTAGGCTGCAAATGCTAGATTATCAGGGATCCTTGTATCTGAGACAAGTTTTGGTAAAGCAGTTTTGGCGGCCAGATGGGGTTGTATGTTTTAAGATTTAATAGTCGGGTGAAACTAGGCTGCAAGCGCTAGATTATCAGGGATCCTTGTATCTGAGAAAATATTCGGTAAAGCAATTTTGACTTCCAGGTGAGGCTGTATGTTTTAGGATTAAATAGTCGGATGAGCCTGTTTGGCTTTGACTTGCGCCCCTAGGATGCAAATGCTGGATTAACAGGGTTCCTGGTATCTGAGACAAGTTTTGGTAAGGCAATTTTGAGTTCCAGGTGAGGCTGAGTGTGTTAAGACTTAATAGTCGTGTGAATCTATTTTGCTTTGACTTGCTCCCCTAGGCTTCGTAAAACAGTTTTGAGAGCTAGGCAAGACTGTATGTTTTAAGATTAAAGAGTCGGGTGAGCCTGTTTGGCTTTGACTTGCGTCCCTAGGATGCAAATGCTTGATTAATAAGGTTCCTGGTATCTGAGACAAGTTTTGGTAAGGCAATTTTGAGTTCCAGGTGAGGCTGAATGTGTTAAGACTTAATAGTCGGGTGAGTCTATTTTGCTTTAACTTGCTCCCCTAGGCTGCAAATGCTAGATTAACAGGCTTCCTGGTATCTAAGACATGTTTTAATAAAGCAGTTTTAGCTGCCATATGGGGCTGTGTGTTTAAGATTAAATTGATTAACAGGGATCCTTGTATCTGAGAAAAGTTTCGGTAAAGCAATTTTGACTTCCAGGTGAGGCTGCATGTTTTAGGATTAAATAGTCGGATGAGCCTGTTTGGCCTTGATTTGCGCCCCTAGGAGGCAAATGCTGGATTCGTTCCTGGTATCTGAGACAAGTTTTGGTAAGGCAATTTTGAGTTCCAGGTGAGGCTGAATGTGTTAAGACTTAATAGTCGTGTGAGTCTATTTTGCTTTGACTTGCTCCCCCAAACTGCAAATTCTAGATTAACAGGGCTCCTGGAATCTAAAAAAAGTTTTAGTAAAACAGTTTTGACAGCTAGGTAAGGCTGTATGCTTTAAGATTAAATAGTCGGGTGAGCCTGTTTCGCTTTGTCTTGCGCCCCTAGGATGCAAATGCTGGATTAACAGGGTTCCTGGTTTCTGAGACAAGTTTTGGTAAGGCAATTTTGAGTTCCAGGTGAGGCTGAATGTGTTAAGACTTAATAGTCGTGTGAGTCTATTTTGCTTTGACTTGCTCCCCAAGCTGCAAATTCTAGATTAACAGGGCTCCTGGAATCTAAAAAAGTTTAAGTAAACCAGTTTTGACAGCTAGGTATGGCTGTATGTTTTAAGATTAAATAGTCGGGTGAGCCTGTTTGGCTTTGACTTGCGCCCCCAGGATGCAAATACTGGATTAACAGGGTTCCTGGTATCTGAGACAAGTTTTTGTACGGCAATTTTGAGTTCCAGGTCAGGCTGAATGTTTTACGACTTGATAGTCGGGTGAGGCTATTTGGCTTTGACTTGCTCCCCTAGGCTCCACATGCCAGATTGGCGGGGCTCCTGGAATCTAAGACAAGGTTTGGTAAAACAGTTTTGAGAGCTAGGCAAGCAATTTTGACTTCCAGATGAGGCTGTATGTTTTAGGATTATATAGTCGGATGAGCCTGTTTGGCTTTGACTTGCTCCTCTAGGCTCCACATGCCAGATTGGCGGGGCTCCAGGCATCTAAGACAAGGTTTGGTAAAACAGTTTTGACAGCTAGGCCAGACTGTATGTTTTAAGATTAAATAGTCGGTTGAGCCTGTTTGGCTGTGACTTGCTCCCCTAGGCTGCAAATGCTAGATTAACAGGGACCCTGGTATCTAAGACAAGTTTTGGTAAAGCAGTTTTGGCAGCCAGATGGGGCTGTTTGTTTTAAGATTAAATTGATTAACAGGGATCCTTGTATCTGAGAAAAGTTTCGGTAAAGCAATTTTGACTTCCAGGTGAGGCTGAATGTGTTAAGACTTAATAGTCGGGTGAGACTATTTTGCTTTGACTTGCTCCCCTAGGCGGCAGATGCCAGATTGGCGGGGCTCCTGGAATCTGATATATGTTTTGGTAGAGAAGTTTTGGCAACCAGATGGGACTGTGTGTTTTCAGATTGGATAATGAGGTCAGACTAATTGGCTTTGGCTTGATCCCCTAGGCTGCAAATGCCAGATTGGCAGTGTTTTGGTAGAGCAGTTTTGGCGGCCAGATGGGGCTGTATGTTTTAGTATTAAATAGTCGGAAGAGCCTGTTTGGCTTTGAATTTCTCCCCTAGGCTCCACATGCCAGATTGGCGGGGCTCCTGGAATCTGAGACAAGTTTTGGCGGCCAGATGGGGTAGTATGTTTTAAGATTTAATAGTCGGGTGAGACTAGGCTGCAAATGCTAGATTATCTGGGATCCTTGTATCTGAGACAAGTTTTGGTAAAGAAGTTTTGGCGGCCAGATGGGGTTGAATGTTTTAAGATTTAATAGTCGGGTGAGACTAGGCTGCAAATGCTAGATTATCAGGGATCCTTGTATCTGAGAAAATATTCGGTAAAGCAATTTTGACTTCCAGGGGAGGCTGTATGCTTTAGGATTAAATAGTCGGATGAGCCTGTTTGGCTTTGACTTGCGCCCCTAGGATGCAAATGCTGGATTAACAGGGTTCCTGGTATCTGAGACAAGTTTTGGTAAGGCAATTTTGAGGTCCAGGTGAGGCTGAATGTTTTACGACTTAATAGTCGGGTGAGGCTATTTGGCTTTGACTTGCTCCCTAGGCTACACATGCCAGAATGGCGGGGCTCCTGGAATCTAAGACAAGGTTTCGTAAAACAGTTTTGAGAGCTAGGCAAGACTGTATGTTTTAAGATTAAAGAGTCGGGTGAGCCTGTTTGGCTTTGACTTGCGTCCCTAGGATGCAAATGCTTGATTAATAAGGTTCCTGGTATCTGAGACAAGTTTTGGTAAGGCAATTTTGAGTTCCAGGTGAGGCTGAATGTGTTAAGACTTAATAGTCGGGTGAGTCTATTTTGCTTTAACTTGCTCCCCTAGGCTGCAAATGCTAGATTAACAGGCTTCCTGGTATCTAAGACATGTTTTAATAAAGCAGTTTTAGCTGCCATATGGGGCTGTGTGTTTAAGATTAAATTGATTAACAGGGATCCTTGTATCTGAGAAAAGATTCGGTAAAGCAATTTTGACTTCCAGGTGAGGCTGCATGTTTTAGGATTAAATAGTCGGATGAGCCTGTTTGGCCTTGACTTGCGCCCCTAGGAGGCAAATGCTGGATTGGTTCCTGGTATCTGAGACAAGTTTTGGTAAGGCAATTTTGAGTTCCAGGTGAGGCTGAATGTGTTAAGACTTAATAGTCGTGTGAGTCTATTTTGCTTTGACTTGCTCCCCCAAACTGCAAATTCTAGATTAACAGGGCTCCTGGAATCTAAAAAAAGTTTTAGTAAAACAGTTTTGACAGCTAGGTAGGGCTGTATGTTTTAAGATTAAATAGTCGGGTGAGCCTGTTTGGCATTGTCTCGCGCCCCTAGGATGCAAATGCTGGATTAACAGGGTTCCTGGTTTCTGAGACAAGTTTTGGTAAGGCAATTTTGAGTTCCAGGTGAGGCTGAATGTGTTAAGACTTAATAGTCGTGTGAGTCTATTTTGCTTTGACTTGCTCCCCCAAGCTGCAAATTCTAGATTAACAGGGCTCCTGGAATCTAAAAAAGTTTAAGTAAAACAGTTTTGACTGCTAGGTATGGCTGTATGTTTTAAGATTAAATAGTCGGGTGAGCCTGTTTGGCTTTGACTTGCGCCCCAAGGATGCAAATACTGGATTAACAGGGTTCCTGGTATCTGAGACAAGTTTTTGTACGGCAATTTTGAGTTCCAGGTCAGGCTGAATGTTTTACGACTTGATAGTCGGGTGAGGCTATTTGGCTTTGACTTGCTCCCCTAGGCTCCACATGCCAGATTGGCGGGGCTCCTGGAATCTAAGACAAGGTTTGGTAAAACAGTTTTGAGAGCTAGGCAAGCAATTTTGACTTCCAGATGAGGCTGTATGTTTTAGGATTATATAGTCGGATGAGCCTGTTTGGCTTTGACTTGCTCCTCTAGGCTCCACATGCCAGATTGGCGGGGCTCCAGGCATCTAAGACAAGGTTTGGTAAAACAGTTTTGACAGCTAGGCCAGCCTGTATGTTTTAAGATTAAATAGACGGTTGAGCCTGTTTGGCTGTGACTTGCTCCCCTAGGCTGCAAATGCTAGATTAACAGGGACCCTGGTATCTAAGACAAGTTTTGGTAAAGCAGTTTTGGCAGCCAGATGGGGCTGTTTGTTTTAAGATTAAATTGATTAACAGGGATCCTTGTATCTGAGAAAAGTTTCGGTAAAGCAATTTTGACTTCCAGGTGAGGCTGTATGTCTTAAGATTAAATAGTCGGGTGAGCCTGTTTGACTTTGACTTGCGTCCCTAGGATGCAAATGCTTGATTAATAAGGTTCCTGGTATCTGAGACAAGTTTTGGTAAGGCAATTTTGAGTTCCAGGTGAGGCTGAATGTGTTAAGACTTAATAGTCGGGTGAGTCTATTTTGCTTTAACTTGCTCCCCTAGGCTGCAAATGCTAGATTAACAGGCTTCCTGGTATCTAAGACATGTTTTAATAAAGCAGTTTTAGCTGCCATATGGGGCTGTGTGTTTAAGATTAAATTGATTAACAGGGATCCTTGTATCTGAGAAAAGATTCGGTAAAGCAATTTTGACTTCCAGGTGAGGCTGCATGTTTTAGGATTAAATAGTCGGATGAGCCTGTTTGGCCTTGACTTGCGCCCCTAGGAGGCAAATGCTGGATTGGTTCCTGGTATCTGAGACAAGTTTTGGTAAGGCAATTTTGAGTTCCAGGTGAGGCTGAATGTGTTAAGACTTAATAGTCGTGTGAGTCTATTTTGCTTTGACTTGCTCCCCCAAACTGCAAATTCTAGATTAACAGGGCTCCTGGAATCTAAAAAAAGTTTTAGTAAAACAGTTTTGACAGCTAGGTAGGGCTGTATGTTTTAAGATTAAATAGTCGGGTGAGCCTGTTTGGCATTGTCTCGCGCCCCTAGGATGCAAATGCTGGATTAACAGGGTTCCTGGTTTCTGAGACAAGTTTTGGTAAGGCAATTTTGAGTTCCAGGTGAGGCTGAATGTGTTAAGACTTAATAGTCGTGTGAGTCTATTTTGCTTTGACTTGCTCCCCCAAGCTGCAAATTCTAGATTAACAGGGCTCCTGGAATCTAAAAAAGTTTAAGTAAAACAGTTTTGACTGCTAGGTATGGCTGTATGTTTTAAGATTAAATAGTCGGGTGAGCCTGTTTGGCTTTGACTTGCGCCCCCAGGATGCAAATACTGGATTAACAGGGTTCCTGGTATCTGAGACAAGTTTTTGTACGGCAATTTTGAGTTCCAGGTCAGGCTGAATGTTTTACGACTTGATAGTCGGGTGAGGCTATTTGGCTTTGACTTGCTCCCCTAGGCTCCACATGCCAGATTGGCGGGGCTCCTGGAATCTAAGACAAGGTTTGGTAAAACAGTTTTGAGAGCTAGGCAAGCAATTTTGACTTCCAGATGAGGCTGTATGTTTTAGGATTATATAGTCGGATGAGCCTGTTTGGCTTTGACTTGCTCCTCTAGGCTCCACATGCCAGATTGGCGGGGCTCCAGGCATCTAAGACAAGGTTTGGTAAAACAGTTTTGACAGCTAGGCCAGCCTGTATGTTTTAAGATTAAATAGACGGTTGAGCCTGTTTGGCTGTGACTTGCTCCCCTAGGCTGCAAATGCTAGATTAACAGGGACCCTGGTATCTAAGACAAGTTTTGGTAAAGCAGTTTTGGCAGCCAGATGGGGCTGTTTGTTTTAAGATTAAATTGATTAACAGGGATCCTTGTATCTGAGAAAAGTTTCGGTAAAGCAATTTTGACTTCCAGGTGAGGCTGTATGTCTTAAGATTAAATAGTCGGGTGAGCCTGTTTGACTTTGACTTGCGCCCCCAGGATGCAAATACTGGATGAACAGGGTTCCTGGTATCTGAAACAAGTTTTGGTAAGGCAATTTTGAGTTACAGTTGAGGCTGAATGTGTTAGGGCTTAATAGTCAGGTGAGACTATTTTGCTTTGACTTGCTCCCCTAGGCTGCAAATGCTAGATTAACTGGGCTCCTGGTATCTATGACAAGTTTTGGTAAAGCAGTTTTGGCAGCCAGATGGGGCTATATGTTTTATGATTAAATTGTCGGGTGAGCCTTTTTGGCTTTGACTTGCGCCCCTGGGATGCAAATGCTGGATTAACAGGGTTCCGGGGATCTGAGACAAGTTTTGGTAAGGCAATTTTGAGTTCCAGGTGAGGCTGAATGTGTTAAGACTTAATAGTCGGGTGAGACTATTTTGCTTTGACTTGCCCCCCTATGCTGCAAATGCTAGATTAACAGGGCTCCTGGAATCAAAAAAAAGTTTTAGTAAAACAGTTTTGTCAGCTAGGTAAGGCTGTATGTTTTAAGATTAAATAGTCGGGTGAGCCTGTTTGGCTTTGTCTTGCGCCCCTAGGATGCAAATGCTGGATTAACAGGGTTCCTGGTATCTGAGACAAGTTTTGGTAAGGCAATTTTGAATTCCAGGTGAGGCTGAATGTTTTACGACTTAATAGTCGGGTGAGGCTATTTGGCTTTGACTTGCTCCCCTAGGCTCCACATGCCAGATTGGCAGGGCTCCTGGAATCTGAGACAAGGTTTGGTAAAACAGTTTTCAGAGCTAGGCAAGACTGTATGTTTAAAGATTATAAACTCGGGTGAGCCTGTTTGGCTTTGTCTTGCGCCCCTAGGATGCAAATGCTGGATTAACAGGGTTCCTGGTATCTGAGACAAGTTTTGGTAAGGCAATTTTCAGTTCCAGGTGAGGCTGAATGTGTTAAGACTTAATAGTCGGGTGAGCCTATTTTGCTTTGACTTGCTCCCCAAGCTGCACATTCTATATTAACAGGGCTCCTGGAATCTAAAAAAGTTTGAGTAAAACAGTTTTGACAGCTAGGTATGGCTGTATGTTTTAAGATTAAATAGTCGGGTGAGCCTGATTGGCTTTGACTTGCGCAACCAGGATGCAAATACTGGATTAACAGGGTTCCTGGTATCTGAGACAGGTTTTGTTCAAGCAGTTTTGGCGGCCAGATGGGGCTGTATGTTTTAAGACTTAATAGTCGGATGAGTCTATTTGGCTTTTACTTGCTCCCCTAGGCTCCACATGCCAGATTGGCAGGGCTCCTGGAATATAAGACAAGGTTTGGTAAAACAGTTTTCAGAGCTAGGCAAGACTGTATTTTTTAAGATTAAAGAGTCGGGTGAGCCTGTTTGGTTTTGACTTGCGCCCCTAGGATGCAAATGCTGGATTAAAAGGGTTCCTGGTATCTGAGACAAGTTTTGGTAAGGCAATTTTGAGTTTCAGGTGAGGCTGAATGTGTTAAGACTTAATAGTCGGGTGAGTCTATTTTGCTTTGACTTGCTCCCCAAGCTGCAAATTCTATATTAACAGGGCTCCTGGAATCTAAAAAAAATTTGAGTAAAACAGTTTTGACAGCTAGGTATGGCTGTATGTTTTAAGATTATATAGTCGGGTGAGCCTGATTGGCTTTGACTTGCGCCCCCAGGATGCAAATACTGGATTAACAGGGTTCCTGGTATCTGAGACAGGTTTTGTTCAAGCAGTTTTGGCGGCCAGATGGGGCTGTATGTTTTAAGACTTAATAGTCAGATGAGTCTATTTGGCTTTTACTTGCTCCCCTACGATGCAAATGCTAGATTAACAGGGCTCCTGGTATCCATGGCAAGTTTTGATAAAGCAGATTTGGCATCCAGATGGGGCTGTTTGTTTTAAGATTAAATTGTAGGATGAGCCTGTTTTGCTTTGAACTGCGCCCTTAGGATGCAAATGCTGGATTAACAGGGTTCCTGGTATCTGACACAAGTTTTGGTAAAGCAGTTTTGGCGGCCAGATGGGGTTGTTTGTTTTCAGATTTAATAGTCGGGTGAGACTATTTGGCTTTGACTTGCTCCCCTTGACGGCACATGCCAGATTGGTGGGGCTCCTGGAATCATAAAAAAGTTTTGGTAAAACAGTTTTGACAGCTAGGTAAGGCTGTATGTCTTAAGATTAAATAGTCGGGTGAGCCTGTTTGACTTTGACTTGCGCCCCCAGGATGCAAATACTGGATTAACAGGGTTGCTGGTATCTGAAACAAGTTTTGGTAAGGCAATTTTGAGTTACAGGTGAGGCTGAGTGTGTTAAGACTTAATAGTCGGGTGAGACTATTTGGCTTTGACTTGCTACCCTAGGCTGCAAGTGCTAGATTAACAGAGATCCTTGTATCTGAGACAAGTTTCGGTAAAGCAATTTTGACTTACAGGTGAGGCTTAATTTTTTAAGACTGGGATGGACTAGGATGCAAATGCTGGATTAACAGGGTTCCTGGTATCTGAGACAAGTTTTGGTAAGGCAATTTTGAATTCCAGGTGAGGCTGAATGTTTTACGACTTAATAGTCGGGTGAGGCTATTTGGCTTTGGCTTGCTCCCCTAGGCTCCACATGCCAGATTGGCAGGGCTCCTGGAATCTAAGACAAGGTTTGGTAAAACAGTTTTTAGAGCTATGCAAGACTGTATGTTTTAGGTTTATATAGTCGGATGAGACTGTTTGGCTTTGACTTGCTCCTCTTGGCTCCACATGCCAGATTGGCGGGGCTCCAGTCATCTAAGACAAGGCTCGGTAAAACAGTTTTGACAGCTAGGCAAGACTGTATGTTTTCAGATTAAGTAGTCGGGTGAGTCTGTTTGGCTTTGACTTGCTCCCAGAGGCAGCAAATGCCAGATTAACAGGGATCCTGGTATCTAAGACAAGTTTTGGTAAAGCAGTTTTGGCAGCCAGATGGGGCTGTTTGTTTTAAGATTAAATTGATTAACAGGGATCCTTATTTCTAAGAAAAGTTTCGGTAAAGCAATTTTGACTTCCAGGTGAGGCTGTATGTTTTAGGATTAAATAGTCGGATGAGCCTATTTGGCTTTGACTTGCGCCCCTAGGATGCAAATGCTGGATTAACAGGGTTCCTGGTATCTGAGACAAGTTTTGTTAAGGCAATTTTGATCTCCAGGTGAGGCTTAATTTTTTAAGACTTAATAGTCGGGTGAGACCATTTGGCTTTGACTTGCTCCCCTAGGCGGCACATGCCAGATTGGCGGGGCTCCTGGAATCTAAGACAAGGTTTGGTAAAACAGTTTTGACAGCTAGGCAAGACCGTATGTTTTAAGATTAAAGAGTCGGGTGAGCCTGTTTGGCTTTGACTTGCGCCCCTAGGATGCAAATTCTGGATTGGTTCCTGGTATCTGAGACAAGTTTTGGTAAGGCAATTTTGAGTTCCAGGTGAGGCTGAATGTTTTAAGACTTAATAGTCTTACTTGCTCCCCTACGCTGCAAATGCTAGATTAACAGGGCTCCTGGTATCCATGGCAAGTTTTGATAAAGCAGATTTGGCAGCCAGATGGGGCTGTTTGTTTTAAGATTAAATTGTAGGATGACCCTGTTTGGCTTTGAACTTCTCCCCTATGCTGCACACGCCGAATTGGCAGGGCTCCTGGTAACTGAGACAAGGCTTGGTAAAACAGTTTTGACAGCTAGGCAAGACTGTATGTTTTCAGATTAAGTAGTCGGGTGAGTCTGTTTGGCTTTGTCTTGCGCCCCTAGGATGCAAATGCTGGATTAACAGGGATCCTGGTTTCTGAGACAATTTTTGGTTAAGTAATTTTGAGTTCCAGGTCAGGCTGAATGTGTTAATACTTAAAAGTCGGGTGAGGCTATTTGGCTTTGCCTTGCTCCCCTAGACGGCACATGCCAGATTGGCGGGGCTCCTGGAATTTAAAAAAAGTTTTGGTAAAACAGTTTTGACAGCTAGGTAAGGCTGTATGTCTTAAGGTTAAATAGTCGGGTGAGAATGTTTGACTTTGACTTGCGCCCCCATGATGCAAAAATTGGATTAACAGGGTTCCTGGTATCTGAAACAAGTTTTGGTAAGGCAATTTTGAGTTACAGGTGAGGCTGAATGTGTTAAGACTTAATAGTCGGGTGAGACTATTTGGCTTTGACTTGCTACCCTAGGCTGCAGGTGCTAGATTAACAGAGATCCTTGTATCTGAGACAAGTTTCGGTAAAGCAATTTTGACTTCCAGGTGAGGCTGTATGTTTTAGGATTGTATAATCGGATGAGCCTGTTTGGCTTTGACTTGCTCCTCTAGGCTCCACATGCCGGATTGGCAGGGCTACTGGTATCTGAAACAAGTTTTGGTAAAACAGTTTTGACAGCTAGGTAAGGCTGTATGTTTTATGATTAAATTGACGGGTGAGCCTGTTTGGCTTTGACTTGCTATCCTAGTATGCCAGTGCTAGATTTACAGAGTTCCTTCCTAGGCTACAAGTGCATGATTGGCAGGGCTCCTGGTATCTGAGACAAGTTTTGGTTAAACAGTTTTGACAGCTAGGTCAAGCTGCATGTTTGAAGATTAAATAGACGGGTGAGCCTGTTTGACTTTGACTTGCTCCCCTAGGATGCAAATGCTGGATTAACAGGGTTCCTGGTATCTGAAACAAGTTTTGGTAAGGCAATTTTGAGTTACAGGTGAGGCTGAATGTGTTAAGACTTAATAGTCGGGTGAGACTATTTGGCTTTGAATTGCTTCCTATGCGGCACATGCCAGATTGTCGGGGTTCCTGGAATTTGAAAGAAGTTTTGGTAAAGCAGTTTTGGCAGCCATATGGAGCTGCGTGTTTTCAGATTGGATAATGAGTTTGATCCTGTTTGCTCCCCTAGGATGCAAATGCTGGATTAATAGGTTTCCTGGCATCTGAAACAAGTTTTGCTAAGGCAATATTGACTTCCAGGTGAGGCAGAATGTTTTAAGACTTAATAGTCGGGTGAGAATATTTGGCTTTGACATGCTTCCTATGCGGCACCTGCCAGATTGGCGGGGCTCCTGGAATCTGATAGAAGTTTTGGTATAGCAGTTTTGGCAGCCATATGGGTCTGTATGTTTTAGTATTAAATAGTCGGGTGAGCCTGTTTAGCTTTGAACTGCTCCCCTTGGCTGCTCATGCCAGATTGGCAGGGCAACTGGTATCTGAGACAAGTTTTGGTAAAGCAGTTTTGTCTGCCAGATGGTCCTGTATGTTTTAAGACTCAATAGTCGAGCGAGTGATGTGAGACTAATTGGTCTTGACTTGTTGGCCTAGGCTGCAAATGCCAGATTGGCAGGGCTCCTGGTATCCGATACAAGTTTTGGTGAAGCAATTTTGACAGCCAGGTAGGGCTTTATGTCTTAAGACTAAGAAGTCGGGTGAGACTTTATGGCTTTGACTTGCTCCCCTAGGTTGCACATGCCAGATAAGCAGGGCTCTTAGTATCTGAGACAAGTGTTGGTAAAACATTTTTGGAGGCCAGGTAAGGCTGTGTGTTTCAAGATTGGATAGTGAGGTGAGACGAACTGGCCTTAATGTGCTCCGCCCGGCTGCAAATCCTCGATTGGCAATAATCCGCACAATCCTGAGACAAATTTCTGTAATGCAGTTGTGGCGGCCAGAAGGGCTCTATGTTTTAAGATTAAATAGTTGGGTGACACTATTAGCTCCCCTAGGCTGCAAATGCCCGATTAACAGGGTTCCTTGTATCTGAGACAAGTTTTGGTAATGCAATTATGACTTCCAGGAAAGCCTGTATGTTGTAAGGCTAAATAACTAGGTGAGACTATTTGGCTTTGACTTGCTCCCATAGGCTGCAAATGCTAGATTAACAGGGTTCCTGGTATCTGAGACAAGTTTTGGTAAATCAGTTTTGGCGGCCAGATTGGGCTATATGTTATAGAATTAAATAGTCGGATGAGCCTGTTTGGCTTTGACTTGCTTCAGTAGGCTGCACATGCCAGATTGGCGGGGCTCCTGGAATCTAAAAAAGTTTTGGTAAAACAGTATTGACAGCTACGTAAGTCTGTATGTTTTAATAGTCGGGTGAGTCAGTTTGACTTTGACTTGCTCCCCTAGGATGCAAATGCTGGATTAACAGTGTTCCTGGTATCTGAGACAAGTTTTGGTAAATCAGTTTTGGCGGCCAGATGGGGCTCTATGTTTTAAGATTTAAGAGTCGGGTGAGACTATTTGGCTTTGTCTTGCTCCCCTAGGCTGCAAATGCTAGATTAACTGGGTTCCTGGTAACTGAGATAAGTTTTGGTAAATCAGTTTTGGCGGCCAGATGGGGCTATATGTTTTCGGATTAAATAGTCAGATGAGCCTGTTTGGCTTTGACTTGCGCCCCTAGGCTGCAAATGCTGGAATAACAGGGTTCCTGGTATCTAAGACAAGTTTTGGTAAATCAGTTTTGGCGGCCAGATGGGGCTATATGTTTTAAGATTTAATAGTCGGGTGAGGCTATTTGGCTTTGGCGTGCTCCCCAAGGCTGCAAAAGCTTGATTAACAGGGTTCCTGGTATCTGAAACAAGTTTCGGTAAATCAGTTTTGGCGGCCAGATGGGGCTATATGTTTTGAGATTTAATAGTCGGGTGAGGCTATTTGGCTTTGACTTGCGCCCCTAGCATGCAAATGCTGGATGTACAGGGTTCCTGGTATGTGAAACCAGTTTTGGTAAGGAAATTTTGAGTTCCTGGTGCGGCTGAATGTTTTAAGACTAAATAGTCCGGTGAGACTATATGGCTTTGACTTTCTCACCTCGGCGGCACATACCAGATTGGCGGGCTCCTGGAATCTAAAAAAGTTTTGGTTAAACAGTTTTGACAGCTACGTAAGTCTGTATGTTTTAAGGTTTAAGAGTCTGTTTGACATTGATTTGCTCCCCTAGGATGCAAATGCTGGAATAACAGGGTTCCTGGTATCTGAGACAAGTTTCGGTAAATCAGCTTTGGCGGCCAGATGGGGCTTTATGTTTTAAGATTTAATAGTCGGGTGAGACTATTTGGCTTTGTCAGATGAGCCTGTTTGGCTTTGACTTGCTCCCCTAGGCTGCACATGCCAGATTCGCGGGGCTCCTGGAATCTAAGACAAGTTTTGGTAAAACAGTTTTGACAGCTAGGTAAGGCTGTATGCTTTAAGATTAAATAGTCGGGTGAGCGTGTTTGGCTTTGACTTGCGCCCCTAGGATGCAAATGCTGGAATAACAGGGTTCCTGGTATCTAAGACAAGTTTTGGTAAATCAGTTTTGGCGGCCAGATGGGGCTATATGTTTTAAGATTTAATAGTCGGGTGAGGCTATTTGGCTTTGGCTTGCTCCCCTAGGCTGCAAAAGCTAGATTAACAGGGCTCCTGGTATCTGAGACAAGTTTTGGTAAATCATTTTTGGCGGCCAGATGGGGCTATATGTTTTAAGATTTAATAGTCGGCTGAGACTATTTGGCTTTGGCTTCCTCCCTAGGCTGCAAGTGCTAGATTAACAGGGCTCCTGTATGTTTTAAGATTAAATTCTCGAGTGAGCCTGTTTGGTTTTAAATTGCTCCCCTAGGCTCTACATGCCAGATTGGCAGGGCTCCTGGAATCTAAGACAAGGTTTGGTAAAACAGTTTTGACTGCTGGGCAAGACTGTATGTTTTAAGATTAAATAGTCGGTTGGCCCATTTGGCCTTGACTTGCGCCCCAAGAATGCAAATGCTGGATTAACAGGGTTCCTGGTATCTGAAACAAGTTTAGGCAAGGCAATTTTGATTTCCAGGTGAGGCTGAATGTTTTAAGACTTAATAGTGGTGTGAGACTATTTGGCTTTGACTTTCTCCCCTAGGCGGCACATGACAGATTGGCGGGGCTCCTGGAATCTAAAAAAAATTTGGTAAAACAGTTTTGACAGCTACTTAAGTCTGTATGTTTTAAGGTTAAATAGTCGGGTGAGTCTGTTTGACTTTGACTTGCTCCTGTAGGATGCAAATGCTGGAATAACAGGGTTCCTGGTATCTAAGACATGTTTTTGTAAGTCAGTTTTGGCGGGCAGATGGGGCTACATGTTTTAAGATTTAATAGTCGGGTGAGCCTGTTTGGCTTTGACTTGCGCCCCTAGGATACAAATGCTGGATTAACAGGGTTCCTGGTATCTGAAACAAGTTTTGCTAAATCAGTTTTGGCGGCCAGATGGGGCTATATGTTTTAGGATTAAATAGTCGGATGAGCCTGTTTGGCTTTGACTTGCTTCCCTAGGCTGCACATTCCAGATTGGCGGGGCTCCTGGAATCTAAGACAAGTTTTGGTAAAACAATTTTGACAGCTAGGTAAGGCTGTATGCTTTAAGATTAAATAGTCAGGTGAGTGTGTTTGGCTTTGACTTGCGCCCCTAGGATGCCAATGCTGGAATAACAGGGTTCCTGGTATCTAAGACAAGTTTTGGTAAATCAGTTTTGGCGGCCAGATGGGGCTATATGTTTTTAGATTTAATAGTCGGGTCAGCCTGTTTGACTTTGACTTGCGCCCCTAGGATGCAAATGCTGGATTAACAGGGTTCCTGGCATATGAGACAAGTTTTGGTAAGGCAATTTTGAGTTCCAGGTGAGGCTGAATGTGTTAAGATTTAATAGTCGGGTGAGACTATTTTACTTTGACCTGCTCCCCTAGGCTGCAAGTGCTAGATTAACAGGGCTCCTGGTATCTGAAACAAGTTTTGGTAAGGCGATTTTGAGTTCCACGTGAGGCTGAATGTTTTAAGACTTAATAGTCGTGTGAGACTATTTGGCTTTGACTTTCTCCCCTAGGCGGCACATGCTAGATTGGCGGGGCTCCTGGAATCTATAAAAAGTTTTGGTAAAACAGTTTTGACAGCTAGGTAAGGCTGTATGCTTTAAGATTAAATAGCCGGGTGAGTTTGTTTGGCTTTGTCTTGCTTCGCTAGGATGCAAATGCTGGATTAACAGGGTTCCTGGTATCTGAGACAAATTTTGGTAAATCAGTTTTGGCGGCCAGATTGGGCTATATGTTATAGAATTAAATAGTCGGATGAGCCTGTTTGGCTTTGACTTGCTTCAGTACGCTGCACATGCCAGATTGGCGGGGCTCCTGGAATCTAAAAAAAGTTTTGGTAAAACAGTATTGACAGCTACGTAAGTCTGTATGTTTTAATAGTCGGGTGAGTCATTTTGACTTTGACTTGCTCCCCTAGGATGCAAATGCTGGATTAACAGGGTTCCTGGTATCTGAGACAAGTTTTGGTAAATCAGTTTTGGCGGCCAGATGGGGCTCTATGTTTTAAGATTTAAGAGTCGGGTGAGACTATTTGGCTTTGTCTTGCTCCCCTAGGCTGCAAATGCTAGATTGACTGGGTTCCTGGTAACTGAGATAAGTTTTGGTAAATCAGTTTTGGCGGCCAGATGGGGCTATATGTTTTCGGATTAAATAGTCAGATGAGCCTGTTTGGCTTTGACTTGCGCCCCTAGGCTGCAAATGCTGGAATAACAGGGTTCCTGGTATCTAAGACAAGTTTTGGTAAATCAGTTTTGGCGGCCAGATGGGGCTATATGTTTTAAGATTTAATAGTCGGGTGAGGCTATTTGGCTTTGGCGTGCTCCCCAAGGCTGCAAAAGCTTGATTAACAGGGTTCCTGGTATCTGAAACAAGTTTCGGTAAATCAGTTTTGGCGGCCAGATGGGGCTATATGTTTTGAGATTTAATAGTCGGGTGAGGCTATTTGGCTTTGACTTGCGCCCCTAGCATGCAAATGCTGGATGTACAGGGTTCCTGGTATGTGAAACCAGTTTTGGTAAGGAAATTTTGAGTTCCTGGTGCGGCTGAATGTTTTAAGACTAAATAGTCCGGTGAGACTATATGGCTTTGACTTTCTCACCTCGGCGGCACATACCAGATTGGCGGGCTCCTGGAATCTAAAAAAAGTTTTGGTTAAACAGTTTTGACAGCTACGTAAGTCTGTATGTTTTAAGGTTTAAGAGTCTGTTTGACATTGATTTGCTCCCCTAGGATGCAAATGCTGGAATAACAGGGTTCCTGGTATCTGAGACAAGTTTCGGTAAATCAGCTTTGGCGGCCAGATGGGGCTTTATGTTTTAAGATTTAATAGTCGGGTGAGACTATTTGGCTTTGTCAGATGAGCCTGTTTGGCTTTGACTTGCTCCCCTAGGCTGCACATGCCAGATTCGCGGGGCTCCTGGAATCTAAGACAAGTTTTGGTAAAACAGTTTTGACAGCTAGGTAAGGCTGTATGCTTTAAGATTAAATAGTCGGGTGAGCGTGTTTGGCTTTGACTTGCGCCCCTAGGATGCAAATGCTGGAATAACAGGGTTCCTGGTATCTAAGACAAGTTTTGGTAAATCAGTTTTGGCGGCCAGATGGGGCTATATGTTTTAAGATTTCATAGTCGGGTGAGGCTATTTGGCTTTGGCTTGCTCCCCTAGGCTGCAAAAGCTAGATTAACAGGGCTCCTGGTATCTGAGACAAGTTTTGGTAAATCATTTTTGGCGGCCAGATGGGGCTATATGTTTTAAGATTTAATAGTCGGCTGAGACTATTTGGCTTTGGCTTCCTCCCCTAGGCTGCAAGTGCTAGATTAACAGGGCTCCTGTATGTTTTAAGATTAAATTCTCGAGTGAGCCTGTTTGGTTTTAAATTGCTCCCCTAGGCTCTACATGCCAGATTGGCGGGGCTCCTGGAATCTAAGACAAGGTTTGGTAAAACAGTTTTGACTGCTGGGCAAGACTGTATGTTTTAAGATTAAATAGTCGGTTGGCCCATTTGGCCTTGACTTGCGCCCCAAGAATGCAAATGCTGGATTAACAGGGTTCCTGGTATCTGAAACAAGTTTAGGCAAGGCAATTTTGATTTCCAGGTGAGGCTGAATGTTTTAAGACTTAATAGTGGTGTGAGACTATTTGGCTTTGACTTTCTCCCCTAGGCGGCACATGACAGATTGGCGGGGCTCCTGGAATCTAAAAAAAATTTGGTAAAACAGTTTTGACAGCTACTTAAGTCTGTATGTTTTAAGGTTAAATAGTCGGGTGAGTCTGTTTGACTTTGACTTGCTCCTGTAGGATGCAAATGCTGGAATAACAGGGTTCCTGGTATCTAAGACATGTTTTTGTAAGTCAGTTTTGGCGGGCAGATGGGGCTACATGTTTTAAGATTTAATAGTCGGGTGAGCCTGTTTGGCTTTGACTTGCGCCCCTAGGATACAAATGCTGGATTAACAGGGTTCCTGGTATCTGAAACAAGTTTTGCTAAATCAGTTTTGGCGGCCAGATGGGGCTATATGTTTTAGGATTAAATAGTCGGATGAGCCTGTTTGGCTTTGACTTGCTTCCCTAGGCTGCACATTCCAGATTGGCGGGGCTCCTGGAATCTAAGACAAGTTTTGGTAAAACAATTTTGACAGCTAGGTAAGGCTGTATGCTTTAAGATTAAATAGTCAGGTGAGTGTGTTTGGCTTTGACTTGCGCCCCTAGGATGCCAATGCTGGAATAACAGGGTTCCTGGTATCTAAGACAAGTTTTGGTAAATCAGTTTTGGCGGCCAGATGGGGCTATATGTTTTTAGATTTAATAGTCGGGTCAGCCTGTTTGACTTTGACTTGCGCCCCTAGGATGCAAATGCTGGATTAACAGGGTTCCTGGCATATGAGACAAGTTTTGGTAAGGCAATTTTGAGTTCCAGGTGAGGCTGAATGTGTTAAGATTTAATAGTCGGGTGAGACTATTTTACTTTGACCTGCTCCCCTAGGCTGCAAGTGCTAGATTAACAGGGCTCCTGGTATCTGAAACAAGTTTTGGTAAGGCGATTTTGAGTTCCACGTGAGGCTGAATGTTTTAAGACTTAATAGTCGTGTGAGACTATTTGGCTTTGACTTTCTCCCCTAGGCGGCACATGCTAGATTGGCGGGGCTCCTGGAATCTATAAAAAGTTTTGGTAAAACAGTTTTGACAGCTAGGTAAGGCTGTATGCTTTAAGATTAAATAGCCGGGTGAGTTTGTTTGGCTTTGTCTTGCTTCGCTAGGATGCAAATGCTGGATTAACAGGGTTCCTGGTATCTGAGACAAATTTTGGTAAATCAGTTTTGGCGGCCAGATTGGGCTATATGTTATAGAATTAAATAGTCGGATGAGCCTGTTTGGCTTTGACTTGCTTCAGTACGCTGCACATGCCAGATTGGCGGGGCTCCTGGAATCTAAAAAAGTTTTGGTAAAACAGTATTGACAGCTACGTAAGTCTGTATGTTTTAATAGTCGGGTGAGTCATTTTGACTTTGACTTGCTCCCCTAGGATGCAAATGCTGGATTAACAGGGTTCCTGGTATCTGAGACAAGTTTTGGTAAATCAGTTTTGGCGGCCAGATGGGGCTCTATGTTTTAAGATTTAAGAGTCGGGTGAGACTATTTGGCTTTGTCTTGCTCCCCTAGGCTGCAAATGCTAGATTGACTGGGTTCCTGGTAACTGAGATAAGTTTTGGTAAATCAGTTTTGGCGGCCAGATGGGGCTATATGTTTTCGGATTAAATAGTCAGATGAGCCTGTTTGGCTTTGACTTGCGCCCTTAGGCTGCAAATGCTGGAATAACAGGGTTCCTGGTATCTAAGACAAGTTTTGGTAAAACAGTTTTGGCGGCCAGATGGGGCTATATGTTTAATATATGTATTTAATATATTATATATATATAATATATGTTTGGCGTGCTCCCCAAGGCTGCAAAAGCTTGATTAACAGGGTTCCTGGTATCTGAAACAAGTTTCGGTAAATCAGTTTTGGCGGCCAGATGGGGCTATATGTTTTAAGATTTAATAGTCGGGTGAGACTATTTGGCTTTGCCTCGCTCCACTAGGCTGCAAATGCTAGATTAACAGGGTTCCTGGTATCTGAGACAAGTTTTGGTAAATCAGTTTTGGCGGCCAGATTGGGCTATATGTTATAGAATTAAATAGTCGGATGAGCCTGTTTGGCTTTGACTTGCTTCAGTAGGCTGCACATGCCAGATTGGCGGGGCTCCTGGAATCTAAAATAAGTTTTGGTAAAACAGTATTGACAGCTACGTAAGTCTG
This sequence comes from Drosophila kanekoi, assembly GCA_037075305.1. Lineage (NCBI taxonomy): Eukaryota > Metazoa > Arthropoda > Insecta > Diptera > Drosophilidae > Drosophila > Drosophila kanekoi. The sequence goes on from JBAMCE010000245.1 coordinate 36,087, forward strand.
CATGTTTTAATAGTCGGGTGAGTCAGTTTGACTTTGACTTGCTCCCCTAGGATGCAAATGCTGGATTAACAGGGTTCCTGGTATCTGAGACAAGTTTTGGTAAATCAGTTTTGGCGGCCAGATGGGGCTCTATGTTTTAAGATTTAAGAGTCGGGTGAGACTCTTTGGCTTTGTCTTGCTCCCCTAGGCTGCAAATGCTAGATTAACTGGGCTCCTGGTAACTAAGATTAGTTTTGGTAAATCAGTTTTGGCGGCCAGATGGGGCTATATGTTTTCGGATTAAATAGTCAGAAGAGCCTGTTTGGCTTTGACTTGCGCCCCTAGGCTGCAAATGCTGGAATAACAGGGTTCCTGGTATCTAAGACAAGTTTTGGTAAATCAGTTTTGGCGGCCAGATGGGGCTATATGTTTTAAGATTTAATAGTCGGGTGAGGCTATTTGGCTTTGGCGTGCTCCCCAAGGCTGCAAAAGCTTGATTAACAGGGTTCCTGGTATCTGAAACAAGTTTCGGTAAATCAGTTTTGGCGGCCAGATGGGGCTATATGTTTTGAGATTTAATAGTCGGGTGAGGCTATTTGGCTTTGACTTGCGCCCCTAGCATGCAAATGCTGGATGTACAGGGTTCCTGGTATCTGAAACCAGTTTTGGTAAGGAAATTTTGAGTTCCTGGTGCGGCTGAATGTTTTAAGACTAAATAGTCGGGTGAGACTATATGGCTTTGACTTTCTCACCTCGGCGGCACATACCAGATTGGCGGGTCCCTGGAATCTAAAAAAAGTTTTGGTTAAACAGTTTTGACAGCTACGTAAGTCTGTATGTTTTAAGGTTTCAGAGTCTGTTTGACTTTGATTTGCTCCCTTAGGATGCAAATGCTGGAATAACAGGGTTCCTGGTATCTGAGACAAGTTTCGGTAAATCAGCTTTGGCGGCCAGATGGGGCTTTATGTTTTAAGATTTAATAGTCGGGTGAGACTATTTGGCTTTGTCAGATGAGCCTGTTTGGCTTTGACTTGCTCCCCTAGGCAGCACATGCCAGATTCGCGGGGCTCCTGGAATCTAAGACAAGTTTTGGTAAAACAGTTTTGACAGCTAGGTAAGGCTGTATGCTTTAAGATTAAATAGTCGGGTGAGCGTGTTTGGCTTTGACTTGCGCCCCTAGGATGCAAATGCTGGAATAACAGGGTTCCTGGTATCTAAGACAAGTTTTGGTAAATCAGTTTTGGCGGCCAGATGGGGCTATATGTTTTAAGATTTCATAGTCGGGTGAGGCTATTCGGCTTTGGCTTGCTCCCCTAGGCTGCAAAAGCTAGATTAACAGGGCTCCTGGTATCTGAGACAAGTTTTGGTAATTCAGTTTTGGCGGCCAGATGGGGCTATATGTTTTAAGATTTAATAGTCGGCTGAGACTATTTGGCTTTGGCTTCCTCCCCTAGGCTGCAAGTGCTAGATTAACAGGGCTCCTGTATGTTTTAAGATTAAATTCTCGGGTGAGCCTGTTTGGTTTTAACTTGCTCCCCTAGGCTCCACATGCCAGATTGGCGGGGCTCCTGGAATCTAAGACAAGGTTTGGTAAAACAGTTTTGACAGCTGGGCAAGACTGTATGTTTTAAGATTAAATAGTCGGTTGGCCCATTTGGCCTTGACTTGCGCCCCAAGAATGCAAATGCTGGATTAACAGGGTTCCTGGTATCTGAAACAAGTTTAGGCAAGGCAATTTTGAGTTCCAGGTGAGGCTGAATGTTTTAAGACTTAATAGTGGTGTGAGACTATTTGGCTTTGACTTTCTCCCCTAGGCGGCACATGCCAGATTGGCGGGGCTCCTGGAATCTAAAAAAAATTTGGTAAAACAGTTTTGACAGCTACTTAAGTCTGTATGTTTTAAGGTTAAATAGTCGGGTGAGTCTGTTTGACTTTGACTTGCTCCTGTAGGATGCAAATGCTGGAATAACAGGGTTCCTGGTATCTAAGACATGTTTTTGTAAGTCAGTTTTGGCGGCCAGATGGGGCTACATGTTTTAAGATTTAATAGTCGGGTGAGCCTGTTTGGCTTTGACTTGCGCCCCTAGGATACAAATTCTTGATTAACAGGGTTCCTGGTATCTGAAACAAGTTTTGCTAAATCAGTTTTGGCGGCCAGATGGGGCTATATGTTTTAGGATTAAATAGTCGGATGAGCCTGTTTGGCTTTGACTTGCTCTTCTAGGCTGCACATGCCAGATTGGCGGGGCTTCTGGAATCTAAGACAAGTTTTGGTAAAACAATTTTGACAGCTAGGTAAGGCTGTATGCTTTAAGACTAAATAGCCGGGTGAGTTTGTTTGGCTTTGTCTTGCGCCCTTAGGATGTAAATGCTGGAATAACAGGGCTCCTGGTATCTGAGACAAGTTTTGGTAAATCAGTTTTGGCGGCCAGATGGGGCTATATGTTTTTAGATTTAATAGTCGGGTGAGCCTGTTTGACTTTGACTTGCGCCCCTAGGATGCAAATGCTGGATTAACAGGGTTCCTGGTATATGAGACAAGTTTTGGTAAGGCAATTTTGAGTTCCAGGTGAGGCTGAATGTGTTAAGATTTAATAGTCGGGTGAGACTATTTTACTTTGACCTGCTCCCCTAGGCTGCAATTGCTAGATTAACAGGGCTCCTGGTATCTGAAACAAGTTTTGGTAAGGCGATTTTGAGTTCCACGTGAGGCTGAATGTTTTAAGACTTAATAGTCGTGTGAGACTATTTGGCTTTGACTTTCTCCCCTAGGCGGCACATGCTAGATTGGCGGGGCTCCTGGAATCTATAAAAAGTTTTGATAAAACAGTTTTGACAGCTAGGCAAGACTGTATGTTTTAAGATTAAATAGTCGGTTGAGCCTATTTGGCCTTGACTTGCGCCCTAGAATGCAAATGCTGGATTAACAGGGTTCCTGGTATCTGAGACAAGTTTTGGTAAATCAGTTTTGGCGGCCAGATGGGGCTATATGTTTTTAGATTTAATAGTCGGGTGAGCCGGTTTGGTTTTGACTTGCTCCCCTAGGCTCCACATGCCAGATTAGAGGGGCTCCTGGAATCTAAGACAAGGTTTGGTAAAAAAAGTTTTGACAGCTAGGCAAGACTGTATGTTTTAAGATTAAATAGTCGGTTGAGCCTATTTGGCCTTGACTTGCGCCCTAGGATGCAAATGCTGGATTATTTATTTATTTTTTATTTTTTATTTATTTTATTTTATTATTGGTCGACAAAACGAGTGTCTTCCTCATTATTCATATTATACATACAGTAGATAATGGACTTATATGCTAAAAGCCTAGTTAGAAAACACAGTTCTCTAAATAGCATCACCGACCGATGGAGGTGTTTTATTTGGCAGCCCGGCCAGCTGTGCCCCTTTTCACAGCTAAATTTGTCAGTGACGCTATAAGAGCCTACATCAAAGCTGAAGGGTGTAAGTAGGAAAAAAGTGTTCTTATGTAAAATTAAAAATAATCTTAGTTTGCTATGTTAATTAATAAAATACAATAAATAGGAAAAAAGAAAGTAAGAAGATTGTTAATAAAGTAAAGACATGTAAGCTAGATAGATATATAGAGTGTTAAGTAGGTAGGATAGAGAGAAAAGTAATGGGAAATCACCGACCCGGTGGGGGAAAATTTACAGCCTGTCCGGCAAGCTATGCCCCTGCTCATAGCTGGGAATGGTCGGTGACTTCCCGAAGGTATCCTGAAAGCAAAGGTTTTATTACGGGTAGAGAAAGTTCGGTAGAGAAAACGTGATGTAAACTATTATAATTTTTACATAGCACGCGAAAAGGATTGTGCATAGCGTAGTCTGTTGTGCACGTAGACAGGAATAAGGGGCGGTAATTTCTGGTTGGTCTAGACGGAACAGATAATTGAAGACGCCGTAGCAGAAAAGGAGAATCTATATCGCCAATAATCAACTTATGTAGAAGGACAACACCGAGAATTGTCCTACGGTTGGTTAACGACGGAAGGTTAAGAAGAAGCAGCCTGCTGGAGTAGGATGGCAACCGAAGATTAGGGTCCCAATTTAAACCTCGTAAGGCAAAAAGCAGAAATTGCTTCTGAACAGATTCAATACGATCCTGGCTATTGTTATACTGCGGAGACCAGATGCAAGAGCAGTATTCAAGGATAGGGCGAACAAGAGAGATGTACAGAAGTTTAGTTATAAAAGGATCGTTAAACTCTTTAGACCATCGTTTAATGAATCCAAGTACACCTTTTGCCTCATTAACGATGGTATCTATGCGAAGATTGAAACAGAGTTTAGAATCAAAAAGAACGCCTAGATCCTTAACTGTTAGTATACGTTGCAAAGGGGTATTGTCGATTGTATAACTGACAAGATAAGGTGTAGTACGATTAAATGACATAAACATACACTTTGAACAATTCAGATGCAATTGATTGGTCGAACACCAAAGTTGCATCGCGTTCAAATCGTCTTGTAGACGAGAATGGTGTAGGGGATTAGTGTATGATAGAATAAGTTTTACATCATCCGCATACATGAGTACACGGGCATGTGATATAACAGAGGGGAGATCATTTATAAAAAGAGTAAAGAGTAAAGGCCCAAGATGACTACCTTGAGGAACACCAGAAGTTACGTGAACTTGTTTAGAGGTAGTCAGCCTCAGCATTACTCGTTGGGTCCTACCTTTTAAATAAGAATTAATCCAAAGCAAAAGAGACGGAGGGAAACCTATTCGGTCAAGTTTAAAAAGTAAAGTGTCATGGTGCACAGAGTCAAACGCCTTACTGAAGTCAGTATAAATGACATCAGTTTGCATTTTCGAAAGAAAAGCATCATTTACCAAGGAAGTAAACTCAAGCAGATTGGTCGTAGTCGACCGATTCTTTACGAATCCATGTTGAACAGGGGAAACAACTGATTTGCAGAAATGCTGCAAATTCGAAGTGATTATTTTTTCAAATAATTTAGGAATAGCGGACAGTTTTGCAATGCCCCTGTAATTTTGTATATCAGACTTTCCACCTTTCTTGTGGAGAGGAATGATATAAGATTCTTTCCAAAGAGATGGAAAGACAGAAGATTCAAGAGATAGATTAAAAAGCTTTTGCAATGGATACAGAAGAGAAGAACTGCACTCCTTAAGTAGACAACTAGGAATATTGTCAGGCCCAGGAGAGTAAGAAGATTGTAAAGAGTTTATAGCTAAAAGGAGAGATGAGTGTGAAATAATAGGAGGAGGTATAGAACTAGAGGAAGAAATAGTATAAGGGTAAGAATTATTATTAGGACAGACAGAGGAGTAAGTTGATTGGAAAAAATTAGCAAAGAGGTTAGCAGAATCAGAGTCATTACTAGCTTTATCCATCCCGAAAGAAAAAGAAGTTGGCAAACTTGAAGATTTACGCTTCAAGTTTACAAAATTGTAAAACTGTCTCGGATTTTGGGAAAATTGCCTTTTACAACGAGTAAGATAATTCTCATAGCATTGAGAATTCAGAAGAAAGAAGTTCGACTTGACTATGGAATATCTAGCCAAGTCTGTACACGAACCAGACTTTTTAAACTTTTTAAAATATTTAGATTTTAAGTTTTTAAGCTGTGACAATCTGGGAGTAAACCAGGGTGGTTTTGAAAGAGTAGTCGAAGGAATTGACTTGGGAATACTCACATCTAAGAGGGAGTTTAGGGTGCTATAAAAAAAAGCAATAGCAGTATTCATATCAACCGAGTCATATAAGAAAGACCAATCGGTTGCATAAATAAGCTAATTTAGCAATGAATAATTCCCTTTGCGAAAGCAGCGGCGGGGTTTATTGGCTGATGAGCACGAAATGAGACGATTACAATTGAACATTGTAATCTCTAAAGTAGGATGATATACATCCTCAGGAAGAGATAAAGGGGCGGACCTTGACACATTAGAAATAAGGTAGTCGTTAGCAAATACAAGGTCAAGTGTTCTATTCAAATGATTAGAAATTGAATTGATTTGAAACAACGAAAGATCAAGCATGCAGTCTATAAAATCATGCTGTGCTGAGGGCACTAGATCATTTTCGGCAGTGAATAATGACCAAGAGATGTTCGGCAAATTAAAATCACCCAACACCATAAATAGGTCATTATCACGCACGTGTGAAGAAACTTCTTTAATAAAAGTAATATGTTTCATATAAACTTGAATATCAGAAGAAGGAGGGACATAAGAGCATGTAATATAGATATTCCGTGTAGGAAAGACACCTTAACTGATACAATCTCAGCGTCAGTAGGCGTACTAAAACAAAAAAGTTCTGACTGGAGAGTGGCTTTAACGGCAATTAACACCCCACCACCTCGAGTAGGCCGATCATTTCTATGCAAAATAAAACTATTCGAAAATATCTCAAAATCGGATATGGTTGAATTTAATACCCTGTATTGAAGGGACTGGAAGGGTGACAGGCTGGTTTCGCCTTTTGGCTTGAACTCGTGAACAATCATGTGTGGAGGCCAAAATTTGGGATCACAAATGATTGGGAACATATCATGTGAAACATTTATTTTGAATGATGATATTTCACGAGGGGTGGAGAAATTAAATTTGGTTATTGACACACTAGCAGAAGATTTGCTAGCAATATTGGCAGCCAATGACTCAGACGTGGTGTCCGACGAAAGTCGAGACACAAAAACTTGCCTACGAGGGGCAACAACCGTTAAAGTAGGTGCTGATGGGGCTGCGGGTAATATAGGTGTTGGAGGAGCTAAAGAGGCGCCATTATTGTGTTTAACAATCTGGGCAAGACTACGCGCAGGTCTATCTTTGCGGCCAGGAGCTGACGGGGCTGAGGCAGTTTGGATAACTGGGACAGTATCAGGTACGGGATCTACTGTAACTACTATAGGGGATGAAACGGGGGTAATTGGGCAGTCGCTTGGAGAAGGCGATAAAGACAACATTGGAGATAAATCCAAGTTGCTAGGTTGGGACATGAAAGGCGTAGGTGTCTGAACAGACGTAGAGGGCAATTGCAAAAGATGAGGCTCCAACCGGCGATTGATTGGAGACTCGAATTTATATTTGGCAAGCAACTCAAAACTGGAGTCAAAATTACTCGACAGCTGCTTAGCAACATTATTCAATTTTAAGAATTGATTTCTCACAGAACTATACATTCTGGAGAAATCAATTTGCTTGTCGATGCAATCTGGGCACGACCAACGCAAGCCACCGCAGCCCTTCTTGGCAACTGCAGTGATCTTGTCGCAATCATGCCCAGTGAGACCTGCACATTTAGCATGCATCATACTCTCACACAGCCAACAATTAACAAATTGCGGCTGTGCAGAATCATCAGCCTGCTTGAACGTGCAAGGTTTCTTACAGCACGACATAATTTCTACCAACGTTAAAAAATAAGCAGCAGTTGCGAGAGCGCGAGCAAAACGAAAACGGTGCACAAAAATAGAGCAAGTAAACACTTAAAAAACAATTATCTTACACAAACAAAGTGTTTGGAAAGAAAAGCATTAGCAAAAATTTGCGAGAGAGCGATGCACAAGCAGAAATATGCAGCAGCGAACACACGCACATACAAGTGTATGCACAGGGGAGCACCAAAGCAAAAGAATCAAAAACAGGCAATAACAACAACAGGGAACTGACGCCGCGTTTTATAAATGCAATAATTAACAGACTTACGCTGCACAACAGATAGCACTTTGCACAATTTATAAGAGCTTTTTAAATAATGCACCATAAATGCAAAATTTAGAAATAAAAAGCAGGTTTGAAGCGCAAAAATATATAAAAATCTTGGAGCACAAGTAAAACACGTCAATCACTCTCAACTGAGAACTTTCTC
>JBAMCE010000246.1:0-93102 GCA_037075305.1 Drosophila kanekoi
CAAAGTAGCATCTTCTCAAAACAAGCAGTGTTATCGCTTATGCTGAGTCGGATTGCTGGGGGTAGTTTCGTATGTTTGTAGCTTATGTATTTTTGGTAGCTTATACTTCAGCTCGCTGTTGGCTTAATTTTCAGTATTGTGGGAATAGCTTAAGTCGATACCCGAGCTTTGCTCCGGCACTTGCCTATGAATCACTTATTTTATTTGTGGAGCCACAACGCTAGCAGCTGATATAAATGAAATCAAACATCAAACACAAAAATCATTGCACAGGACCCTTACGGACACCCGTTACTGGATGGGAAATAGATAAAATAGGAACCTTTACTCGACCGACATTGTAAGCTAGGAAGGAAACAAAAAAAAAAGCAAATCAAAAATTAACAAGTAAGAGGTTCTAGTCGGGAGCTCCCGACTAGGGAATACCATGAACCAAAGACAATATAAAACACCAAGAAGAGTAACGCCCCTACATTTGCATGTGACGTCAAATTTCTAGCCTGGCTTTCTATCTGGCTTTTACGACGTCACACGGCATGCCAGCCGACTGCTGTTTGTTCAAACGAACGAATGCCGACATCGCGGATTACTGATGCTGACACGACCAACGAAATTAGTCGCCGGTCTGCCTTCGTTAAAGCTGGTCGATGGTGCGTCGCTCGTTGTACATTGTACATTGAAGTACGAAGTACATTTAGCGAAAAGTTTTAAACTTACGATCGGCGCAATTACTTTTGCTTTATTTATTTATTTATTTAAATAATTTTTATTTATTTAAATAATACATTACTCTAGATACTAACTATAAATGTTACAGGAAAATTTCAGAATAAAAAAATTGTTTCACAGAGCGCGTCTTGTGTAATAACTATGTAAGCAAAATATCACAAATATATTGATTTTTCTTTTGTTTATGACAGTGTATGCTCGAGAGAAGGTCTTGTCTCAGCCAATCGCGTGCACGCATCTATGTTTGTATGTGTGAATTATGCATGCATAAGTACATCAAAGTACGTAATATTTGTGTTGTTATTCACTGCTCTGGCTTTTGCTGGCAAGAAATTAATTTTGTTAGTTTTTAAGCGCTAATCATGACCCACCCCAAATTTGTAATCACATATGAATGCATGTTTTGTAGTGAGATAAATATGAGTTCTGTTGACTACCGTTCGGATTGAAGAATGCTGGAAACATTTTCCAAACAACGTTTAATAACGAGCTGCGTGAACATATTGACAAAACGTGGTATGCTTACGTGGATAACGTTATGGCATTAAGAATGTAAAGGATCATGTAAATGGACTGGGTTATACGAGCTTGCGTGACGCTAACAAGAAAGTTTCCACATAAAAGACTGATTTTTTCAAACAAAGCGTGGAGTATTATGGTTTATAGTTACCATGGGTGGCGCGAAAAGCAACCTTAAAAAGGTAAAAGCCATAAAGAAATACCAGGAATGGAAAAATCTGTGCGAGCTCGATCATTCTTGTTTAAGACTTTGCAGTAATCGATACCCAGATTTCAGAACATAATTCAATCTTACGACCAGGAAAAAAATCAGAAAAAAACATTTAAGATTTACCTAGACTTTAACAAATCGAGACTTTACACCGAAGTCACTTAAAACGCCATCAAATCTACATACTCGCAGTTTTAACAATGCTCTCTTTGAATCAATAAATCAATAAAAACCGATGCATTAAAAATTGAAAGGAACTTTTAAAAATTGATTTTGGTTTTTGCAAAAATAAAAATAAGAGTTTACACAAACTCCAAATAGTAGTGAGTCCATATGGACATTCTACAATTCATGCTAGACCAAACTTGGAGAATACTAAAGCTGAAGATGTATTTTAGCTTTAGGTAGGGACCCCGATTTTCTCACTGATTGATTAGTGCCAGCTATAGGATTAATAATGCTCGACATAGGTATGCGACTCAGTGAAAGAGGCATTGCAACGGTGATTGCAAGACAAGTTAAGAGATACAAATATTGCGTCAAGTTCAGTGTTCTGCTTGAAATTATTTAATATATGAAATTACTTTAAATAATAAAAAGTCAATGTCTGCATTCAGGATGCCATCCACCATAATAAAATATTGATACTCATTCGATTATTAGCTATCGCAGCGTTCGGATGTGTTATTCTAATCAGCTATGCTGTTTCGCATTTGTGTTAAATGTAGTACTGAGGTATCAGCAGCTCAGCAGAGAAACTTTGATGCTATCCCGTGCTATTCGATTTTCCTCAGAGTTTTTCATATTGCAAGCATTGAGTTATCAACGGAGCCCTCAAAGCTTTTAACAAATTTACCAAATCTACTATGACAGTGTGACTACTGTGTCATGACTAATGATCCTCTGAGGAAAATTGATGAACTTAGTGCCAAAGTGTTAAGCCTTGAGAAACTTTATGACGGTCTGAAAGCAACAATATTATTATTATTATTATTAAGATTAAACTATAATAATAGGCGAACGAAAATTGCACATTTCTATCGAGAAAATTTGACCAGATGTGGATTGGCCTCCTTATACTTGTGCTGAAAAGATGACCAGCTGCCGATTATCTGAGATCGTATATGGTGTTGATTAACATTCTGCATGTCCTTTTGAGCGGATGGGATAATCGTGAAGGTCGGATAGTTCAGCATGGATTTTGCTGCAGTATTGGCTAGCTCGTTTACAATAGTACCTCTGTGACTAGGTTCCCAAAAACTGTGGAGTTTTGCAGGGGTTTTATAAGTGAGTCCCGAATCTGGACAATTGTTGGGTTGGAGTTGAAAATGTTGATTATGGCATCGACACTAGACAGACTGTCGGTGCAGATGAAAAACTTTCCAAATTTCCCTAGAGCGTAGCTTATAGCTTTTAGAATGGCTACTGCTTCCGCCGAGAATATCGAGCAATATTCTGGGAGGCATCCAGCTGTAATAGTTTTGATCGACGCTTGCAAACGCAGTGATATCGTCTGTTTTTGTGGCGTCAGTGAACAACCAAGTTCGGTTTTTATAAATTGGTTTCCTGACTCTTCGGCAAATAGCTTACGGAAAGATTCACCATTGGTGCTATATTTTGGATATTGGCGTAACGCGGTGTTGATGGAAGATGTGCGCAGAAGCCACGGTGGTGCTGTTGGCTTTCTAACCAGAGGTAGTGGTATAATGTTTAGTTCTCTGGAGAGGGCGGCGCATCGACTTAGTGTGGAGGTGTACTTGCATTTTTTTCTTCTATTAACGACCTTATGCATATCATTTTGAAGCAGTTGGTTTCGAGAGCAGAACAGCTTTGGTATAAGTTTTGTTGTTGTTTCTGTAATTTTGTCCTCGATAGAGGGCAGACCAGCTTCCGCTAGAATGCACCTTATTGGGGATGTTGGGAAGGCAATCATACTTCGGCGAACAGCAGTATGGTATGCTGGCTTAAGCATCCGAATGTTGTTTAGCACACCAACCAAATATTGGCAATGCATATTCTATTTTGGAGAGTATAAGGACCCGTATCTGTCTTAAATATATACAATGGTTCTTAAAAGTCATTCTCTTATCGAAATATACTCCGAGTATCCTAAGAGCCTGGACGCATTCGATGGCAAAATTATTAAAGCTTAAACTAGTGTATGTACATCGGGTTTTTATTTGCAGATATGCAGGATTTTACATTTATTAGGTGAAAGGGTTGCACCAGAGACTAGCCCCAATTATAAATTTCCTATATATTATTAATATTTTATTAAGAATTATATTAAGTTTAACAATGTCTTTAATTTCACTGAAAATTATGGCATCATCTGCGTACAATATAATCCTAATTTCTTTATTTATCAAAACAATTTTGTTAATTTCTTCAAATGCGATAATAAATAAGATCACAGACAGCGGCAATCCTTGAGGAATGCCGTTGTGCAGATTGTGGTAGTTAGATAGCACTTTGTTGATCCTAGCCCGAAATGAGCGACGGGTCATAAAAGCCTTCACTGTATTGAAGATTTTCACACCCACCCCTCATTTGGCGAGCTGTTGAAGAACTGTATATTTGTATTCGTTATCAAAGTTACTGTTCTTGGATTAGTCGGACCCATTTTTGACAAATTCGTTGTTCATATCAAAAGGGGAGGTTATTAAGCTGTTGTTCGAGCTTATGCATTTTAGCCGCGGGGCTGGGATTCCCACAAGTGATTTAATGTCAGACCAAATTTGTTTTGATGTAGACTGAGGTGTTATGTTGGATGTGAAGGTACCAGAGCACTCTCTCTTGCATTCTTTAACTGCACGCTTGAAGAGAGCATTCGATCTTTTGTAGGCAATGAGATTGGCTTCTGTCATTTTAGGCTTATAGGCTTGCCAGAGGTATTGCTTTTTTTCCCGTAGATGCCCAAGATTATTATTCCACCAACTTACTTTTTTTTTAATGTATGTGGTTTGGTCTGAGGTATTGCGATATTGGCAGCAAATCGGATAGCTTTTGTTATTTGGGCGACTAGGCGTTGGATGCCTGCATTGAACGAAATTGGAGTGTGTTTTTCATAAATGTTACTAAACAGCTCCCAATTTCCTGATTCAGTTTTGTATTTTGGAGAGAAGTTGGTTTTTCGAAATTGACTTGTTGTAGTAATTAAGTCTCTATTGGGAAATGGTCACTGCCTTGAAAATCAGCAAGGACTTTCCATTTGCAAAGTGGGTGGAGGGTGGGAGAAATAAAAGTGAGGCCTATATGTAAAAACGTTCTATGGGTGGAAAAGTGTGTTGCAGTGCCAAAAGAGATAAAATTGCTGCGGAAATTGTTCTGATTAATTGTTTTCCTCTGGAGTTGGTGCGATTGGAGCCCCAAGCGAAACCCCAGGAATTAAAATCGCCAGTTAGCATGAATGGTAAATTAGAAAGAATTTATTATTGCAAAAAATTCGTTAGAAGAAAATGATTGAGCTGGCGGAATGTAGCTGTTGAGTATGGTTAGTTTTTGGTTAAGGTTTTACTGGATAGCCAAATGCAAAATATTTGAACTAGTTATGTTCGGTAGTAAGGAGTACGAAAGGTGTTTTTTGACAAGAATGCCAATTCCTTGTTAAGCATTGAGATTATGCGGTAGGTTGGTAAAGTAACCAAAGTATTGTTTGTGGCAAATTATGCTTTTGGTGTTGAAGGGTAAATGGGTTTCTTGAAGACATATAATATCTGGGCTTTTGCTATTGATAAAGATAGTTCATAGTAAATATTTATATAGCCTTTTAAGTTCCATTCTATAACTTTAATAATCATAAATAGTCAATTTATTTGGTATATGTATATGTCTTCAGAGTGTTTTGTTGTTTATTTGTGTATTTTTTTTAATCGGACATGGACTCGAAAGAGTCAAGGTCCAGTTTGGACTGATTAGTAGATTTATAGTTTTGTTTTGAGGATGAATGATTGAGTTGTGTAAATGTGTCAGTATGTGGGTAATTGCTTGTAAGATTATGGGGTTTTTCGGTTGAGCAATTTGATATATTGGGGAATGGGAAGGGGTTTGAGAGGGAGAGGAGGGATTGGATTCGTAATGAATTCAGAAACCTTTACACTGTGCCAGCAGACAGCAATTTCGGGAGGTAAATTGTAAAGCTCGAATCTTAATAGCATGACTCCGGAAGGTTTTGAGTCGCCATCTATTTGTTTAGTTAATTTGTAGACTAGGGTTACCTTTTGAGAGCTGAGCTCATTCACAATTTCCGACTCGGGAATATTAATGAGGTAGGGTGCGTCCCCTTCACCGAATTTAGGGCTTGGTGGAACTGGCACTCTATTTTACATATGCCTGGAAGCTCGGCTGCATTCATCAATTCGTTTGCGTCGTCAGCTGAGTGAACCAACATTAGCAAGTTACCGTCCTTTAGGTTTGAGATGGAAACGATATTCTTGTTTATGAGCTTGAGAGCTTTATGCACAGCGAAGAAAGAGTATTCTGATATGGTTTTTTCACTGTCTTTGGCGGCAACAATTATGTATTTCGGGTTTGAGACGTTGGTGACTGGAAGGTCTGGAAGTTCATGAAGAGTTTTTGTCGGTCAGAAGACTGAACCGATTATGCCCCAGATTTGGGGGCCCCGGGCAACCCATTGTACCTTGCTGGTCGACACGTGCGAAACAAACGGTTCGTTATGTAGTGTGGGCACAAAAGAGAAGATCAAAGCGGAGATGGAAAAATAACTGATAAGAGCACTATTGATTAGCAACTGACGTCTGCTCGCGATGAGTGTTAGTCGGCGACTGAAAAAGCAGGAAAAGCAACAATAGAGCAGAATAGAGCATTGTCAAAACTGTTCCTAATCTTGCTCCTAAGAAGATAATAAATACAAAGAGTCAACAGCGTATCATAAAAGCTATCAACAATCTGTTTCATCTGTTTAGGTCACTAAGAGAGGGAGTGGTGTTGTATTGACACTGACACTATTTGTATATGTGTCTCATATATACCGCCTAGTGGACAACATTCGCAGCATTCACCAAAGTCCGATGGTCGCTATGTGTAATTCCACATCCTGCCATCCAATGTTTAAAATATTAAATATTAAAATATGTTTATTAATATTAAAATATGTTTTTTGTTTTTGTGGAACGTCCATGTTTAGGCACCCCAGGTGGAATCACTATTAGTCGCGGAAGCTTAAACAGTGGCCAAGGCGAAGAATTTTTGGTGACAATAGTAGTAGCAAGAGACACCCGCTGATGTGTAATCTTAGTTGTATGGCTCGAAGAGTCACCCAACAGTTCAGGAAGAAAAGCCCGCATCTCGCCATCAACGTAGCAACTGTAGTTCACACCATTTTATAGAGCGATGCTATATTCAACTAGAAATGAACATTATTAGCACGTACATAGCCAGCATGGTAGGATATATTGATTTTCTGTAATTTGCTTTCAGCAAGCTCATATTAGCAGACAGTTTGGCCAATCATGCCGATGGGTGCAAGCAAAGTTAAACGGAGCCGAAGACGCGCGAGAGAACTCGAAAACAGTTTTTCCTATTGTCTTATTTTATTTGCACCTAGCCGACTTATTTGTTTTAAATTTTTTTTTGACAAACTTCGGATTATTGGTTACAATGGTTATAGGCATGCTGTCATTCTGCAATCCAAAGCTAACATCATTACAAAAACAATGCACACATACTCATGTATATAGGTGTTGCTTGAAAATAAAGTTATAATTTCCGCAATCGGCGGTGTCAACGAAAACGCTACGACAGCAATTAAGACCTCATTTCGGATGAGATAATAATACGTTAGCAACAGTCAGCATTGCGGCGGTCAGCGATAGCCAGAGCGTTTGGTAATACAACAATTTTTCGCCATCTATTCACATTTGTCTGTTGAATTTCAAAAATCACTAAACATTTTAATTTATTTTATAAGCTTGGAAAATAAGGGTGAAGTCGATTAGGCGATATTTAACGCTTCGCATTAACAACAATAAACTTCAACCTTCATTTTCCGCCAAGAAGGCCTGAAATTTACGCCCTGAACAATTGCTATTTGCGATATATGGAATTTCATATTAATGTTATGGAAAATATAAAAGTATTATAACTAAATAACTTAAATTATACTTTTAAATTTTACAAATCCCAAAGTTTTTAACATTTAAAGATGACCAAATCTCGTTGAGTCAATTAAATGGGGCCCCTGCTTCGAAGCCGTATTACTTGACCTTTGGAAGGAAAACTTTTCGGCGCAAATAATAATAATAGTAAATAAAAATAAATTAATTAAATGAATAATCTTAAAAATCGTAGAGGAACTGGTTTTGTAAAAACCTAATTGACAGGATGAGCGAAGTATCTCCGACAACATACAATTTTTAGTCAGCATTTATATAGCGAAATTCAATTCCAATTGTATTGTATTGTGCCATTGTGCCACCCAGCCCGCAAGGCAATTCGTATTGAATTTATAAACAATATTTCGGAATAAGTTTCTATTCCAATTACTTAGCTCTTTCAGCCTTATTAGACCCATATCAATCATTACGTCCACTGAACGCGCAGCTGCGACTTTTCTAACATAAAGATCCGAATTCCCGGCCCTAACAAAAACATAACAGCGCAACAACTTAACATAAAGATCCAGACTCCCGGCTCTAACGTAAACATAATAGCGCAACCACTTAACGTTAAGATCCAGATTCTCATGTGCTGTTCATTGCGTCTCATGCGCAATTCATAACGTAAACACAATTCCAAGCATTTACCTTTCAAATACGAAAGCCGCCCCGCGAGCTTTTTGAACATTAAGAAAAGAAGCTTTAGTATAAACACAGCTGACTTGCAGCATAAGATCACCGCGAGCTGTCGAGCTTTAACCAAATAAGCTTTATCATAAACATAGCTGACTTGCAACATAAGTTCATGATTGTATTTAAGTTATAAATTTGGATTCAAATAAATCGGAAGCTCCTAGCCTCCCACAGTAAAATATTTTTTTCCTAATCTGTCGTCACAAATTGGTTAATTGGCGCCCAACGTGGGGCTCGCGATTGTAAATACAAGAAAAGGATAATGTAAAGAAAAAAAATCCTTAGTGATTCGCGAGTGTGCAGTGCCGATAAACATCCAAAATTATTATCAATTTTGAGAAAAAATTGAGCTTTAAAAATTTCCTTTTAACGGAAACAGTATGTGCCTCTGAAAGAAACAATGAACATTACATTACCAACAGTCGGAAATATCCTGTTTTGAATAAAATAAAAACCTCGAACGGATATAAAAAAGTTAATACGAACGATAACACGAAGTGTTTACAACAAGGATTTGAAGAGAAAAAAATATAAACTCAAACACCGTTTAAAAAAAACAATGTTATGTGACTGAAAAACAAAACATACAAAAAACTACTTAAAAGTGAGTGTGAACAATAACAAAAAAGGAAGACCATAAAACTGGAAGGAAGGAGGAAGACTTGACTTGACCCTAAAACCAAAAGGAGGGAATGAAGACTTCACCATCTCCAATAAAGAAAGAACTTCTACGTGTGCCGCAAGAAATTTTTACCCTACAAACAAATTTAAATTGTAATAATATTAAGTGAATTTTATATACCAGAACATTTGTAACTATAATAACTGTTAAAAACTGAATAATCAATTAGAAAGTTTAATTGAAGTTTTTTAAATTTAAAAATGACTAACGATAACTTGACAGCTGATTTGGAAGCTCAGTTGATAGCAACTCGGACTAGTGTATTTCAAGAAGAAATTGCAAATTGCTCTCTCTTTCCATAATGAACAAGAATTGAAAACAACTGAAATAAATGACTAAATTCGTTGCGAAGAATCATTCGATGTTATCAAACCTATACCAAAATTCTCAGGTAGTTTTAATGCTTATGTTAGCTGGCGCGAAGCAGCTTGTTGCGCCGTGCGTATGTATAATGAAGGATGTAGAAAGTTTGTAGGAGCTTTGACTATCTTGAGAAACAAAATAACTGGAATAGCTAATGGCATCCTGACCAATCATGCTACTGTTCTTCACTTTGAAGCTATACTGGCAAGATTGGATTTCGCCTACAGTGACAGACGGCCAATCTACATAAAAGAACAGGAATTGAGTATTCTACGACAGGGTAACCTAACTGTTCTAGAATATTACAATTTACAAAATAAAAAGCTAACCCTCTTGATAAACAAAACGATTATGACATACGGCGATAAAGCCAGCATCATCATTGAAATTAATAAGAAGAACAGGCACAACGCCTAAAGAATTTTCATCACAGGCCTCAATGGTTCTTTATCAGAAGTTTTGTTTTCCCTGAAACCAGAGAATTTGCCTAATGCTTTGGCAAAAGCTCAAGAATTAGAAGCGAATTACCAAAGGGCTAACTTCGCTTACAATCACTTTACCAACACCCAACAACGTAACAATCCAATTCCAGGGCATACAAACCAACAAAAGAAAGCTGAAACCCCAAACCAACCTAACAAAAGGAATGACAATCACTTAAGATTCAAATAAGTTCCACAAAACCAATTTTTTGCTCAAAACAACAAGACTACTCAGCCTCCACCGAAGCCCATGGACGTTGAATAATCCATACAACTACGAAATTCACCTTATCCGTATCCCCAAAATCGAAATTCTGCTCAACCAAAGAAACGAGATTACGGCCCCCTTCGGTTCAGCAACCTAACAAGCTCATGCGTATTAATAACCTTGGGAAAGACAAGGGAGAAAGGGGGAGAACTCCACTTCATTTTCAGAATAGACAAAAAAATAAACGAAAATTAAAAAATACAAACTGACACCGGAGCTACCGCTTGTTATATAAAAGAGGGTATATATGATAATGCAGAAGAATTAGTAATAAAAAATAAATAAAAACTGTAAGCGGCTACAGTATTATAGCGCACTTTCATAATATTAACATATTTGGCAAGCGCCACATATTTAACGAAATTAAAAACATAGACGAAGATCTATTAGTCGGCTATAATCTACTAAAAGAGATTCAACCAGTAATCGACTTATCAAATAGAACTCTGATTTATAATAACAAAACAGAAAAAATTAATTTCTTAAAACTTGTCCAAGAAACGGCTGGCAATTTAAAAAGTTATGACGAAGACCATAACGTTGCCCGTTATTTGGACTTCCAAACCGAAAAATGTAAATCATTTGCCTTATTTAATATGTCCGAAACAAAATCATCGTCATTCAGTGACGCTGATAGTCCACGTATCCGACAGTTTAAAGTTAACGATCATCTTAAGAACGAAAAGAGAAAGAAGAAAAAAGTCCAAATGAGCAGACGTCGGAAGATGTCGGTATCCTCTACGACAAGTTCTTCTTTGTGCAAAATAAATCATTCCATTAATTAAATGGATAACTTGAATATTCTTGAGCAACAAGTCGTTCAACCAATACAAACTAATCATTCTCAGATTCAAACATGTTTCCCTTTTAGAACAGATATTAGAGGAGAGATAAGAACAATTAACGAGAATGCGATTTTTAGTAAACAATATCCTTATTCTCATTCAGCTAATAATTTCGTTAGTCAGGATATAAATAGTATATTAAATGAAAACATAATAAGGCCCAGCATAAGTCCTTATAATGCCCCGGTATGTGTAGTACGAAAAGACGGTGTTAATGAAGTTGAATCCCCGATAGGTATCCAATGCCTGATCCTTCAGTTATTTTGTCTAACCTAGGCAAAGCACGACTCTTCTCAACGATCGACTTAGAATCTGGATTTCATCCGATTTTAATGAAAGAAGAAGACATCGAAAAAACAGCTTTTTCCATTAACAATAGAAAATACGAATTCCTTCGTTTACCATTCGGGCTTGCGAACGCACCAAGTATATTTCAGAGAGCAATGGATAATATATTGCGTGAAAAAATTGGAAAAACTTGTCCCATTTATATGGACGATATTATAGTTTTTTCAGACAACCCGAAACAACATTTTGATGATGTACAAGAAATCATTACCACTTTATTTAAAGTAAACATGAAAATTTCTTTGGAAAAATCAAATTTCTTTAGAAAAGAAATAGAGTTTTGAGGATACATAGTAACATACAAAATTATTAAAACCGACTCTTAAAAAATAGAATCCATCATCAAATATCAACCCCCCATAAATTTAAGGGAATTACGAGGCTTTCTTGGTTTAACAGGTTATTACAGAAAATTGGTAAAAAAAAATTCCGCAAAACTACTCACTAAACTGTTACAGTGACATAATGGTATGATTTCAAAACATATGTCTAAAAAAACGGAAATATCTTTAGATGAAGAATCTATGTCCGGTTTTGCAAATCTTAAAGCACAATTAATTGTTAAAATTGAATTAACTCAACCAGACTATACTAAAAAGTTTGTTTCAAAAACCTTAAATAAAACAGAAAGAAATTACGCCACAAACAAAAGGGAACTATACTCAATAGTATGGGCATTAAAAAATATTATGAATTACTTGTACGGGGTTACAAATTAAGAAATCCAAACAAACATCAACCACTTTCCTTTGCAGCTTCTGCACGAAACCCAAACTCAAAAATGAAAAGATTGCACGCTTTCATAGAAGAATATTTACAAGCTAGGATCAACTAACGTCGTGGCTGACGCTCTATCAAGAGTAGTTATTTATCACATTTCCATACAAAATTATCACGTTTCACGAAGAACAATCGTCGTCCGATAACGAAACTATTCATTTAGCCGACAGTAGTTATAAAAACGTAATTGAAGAAACTAATAAACCATTGACCCAATTTAAACAACAATTACTTATTTCCAAAAACAACATAACAATTCACGAAAAATATGAAATATTCAACAATACAAGACATATCATAGAATATGACACAGTGCACCATACTTAAAGAATTCCTCCAGCGAAACCTAACTACGAGAATTCATTGCAAAGCATATTGAAGAATACTTTTACCAATAAATTTTTATTTACAAGTAAGTTTGTCCTAGACATTGAAAACAGAAACGATCAAGAAGTCATAATAGAAGAAACACGTGCTCGTGCTCATAGAGACTTAGATGAAAGTCTTAAGCAAATTCTAAAATATTATTATTGTCCAACATTATACAAAACTCTCAAGCAACACATACGCTATTGTGAAATTTGTAACAAAAAAATATAAAATAAAAAAAAAATATAACAGCAACCCAAAGCAGATATGGCAAACAAAGTGTTGGAACTAATCCAAACTTTTCCATTTGTCAAATCTATAATGATGGACAATGAACCTACGTTTTCATCAGCACAATTCCAATCCTCAATGTATCGATCAGGCATAACTATTTATTATGCAGACCCCAGACATAGTTAAAGCAACGGTCAGGTAGAAATAGTTCATTCTACAATAATCGAAATTTCTCGCTGTATTCAAGAGGAATACAATATAATGGATCATTCCGAAGTCATATACCATGCAGTTAAAGAATATAACAACAGAATCCATTCAATAACCGAACAAAGGGCCTGTGACAAATTATTTAACAAAATAGAACAATCAAATTTGCCAAATAATTTTAAATCATCTCAAGAAAAAATGTTAGAGTATCATAACGAAAAGAGGTTACCAAAAAATTACCAAGTAGGTGAAATAATTTGTGATAAAAAAACCAGGCGAACGAAATAAATTACTGCCCAGATACAAAAAACAGGTAGTTAAAGAAGACTTAGGAAATAAAGTAAAAATAAACAATCGGGATCGTATTGTTTATAAAGATTATATTAAATTCTAACCTTTTTTTATGTACTTTTAAAATGCACATTTTATGTATTTTCTTTGTCTTATTGCCGTTTTGAGGTTCAGACTAATTAATTATTCAAATTATGATTGCTTGATGTTACCGAGAAAATTTTTTTTACGAAGCATACGGACAACTGTTTCAAGTTACTAATCTGAGTTTTTATAACGAAATTTTTGAAAAAGAACTAAAATTCTTCAAAAATGGAAACAATACCATTGATTGGGAAATACCCTTGGAATTGAATTTAATCAAGACACTCCTTTCTCAACTTACACCTCACAAAATTGCCAAACGTAGTATCAACGAATTAGGCACCATTTTTGAATGGATCACAGGAACACCAGACCATGATGATATGATAACTATCTAAACTTAAATCAATGATCTTGTTCAAAACAACAATAAGCAAAATCAAATAAATTCTGCAATTTTCAAAGAAGTCACTAAAATCACGAATCAATCAGGAATCACTTTCACAAAAAAAAAATCGACTTAAGTTGTTGTCGCTTGACTTACAAAATCTGCTGGAAACTATTACATTATCGAAAGCAAGAATATTAAACCCAAAAGTTTTAAGCAAACAAGACATGATACATATATTCAATCACGAAACCCTAAATATCACTCTAATAGACCTTTTAGGCATATCTTTTTTTTCGATTGTTTTATACCAAGGCTTAATCATAGTTTTTATAAAATACCCGACAATTAATTATAATTGTAAGTTATATCACACTAAAGCCATATCCCAGAGATGTGGAAAATTATTTGTAAACGATTAAATTGCTAAATGTAATAATACTTTTTATCGTATCGAACATTTTAAAAGAGAAATATATAATAGTTTTGCCCACATTAAAGTTGACGCAAATGGAAGTTTACACTTCCTTAACTCCCTTTTGGAAATACGACTTAGATATTGTTTTATTTTCAGCAAAATAGGTCCCCACTGTAAACAAAGAATGAATATAAATATTTAATTTAGGTCAATTAATTGCTTATTAAATAAGTATAGATCAAATTCTCCTCATTTTGCCTAACTGGACGAAGAAATACATGATAGAGCATTTGAATATGTGTGCCTTTTGCTACCACAGGCAAAAAGGGCACACAATTGAAGAAAAACCTTTGGCTCCCGACAAACGCTCTGATCTACTTATGTGCACATCTACACAACACAATCATATGTATGTATTTGTGTAGATCTCGCAGTTTTTTGAGAAGCTATGGAGGGAGAAAGAGATGCACACAAGTGCGCAATGGAATGAGTGAGTGCGAGACACGTGCGTATACACATATGTATAGCCCAAATACGGCTGTAGGATTTAAAACTAACATACATATATATACATATATTAAGAAAATGCATCAGCCGCAGCGACGTCGTGCGCTGAGCGAGATGCGGCTTCATACTGAACGTTCGGCTTTCAAGGCGTTCGGCTGTCACTCTCAGCAGTCTTACTCTATTTGGGCACACTAAAATGTTCTCAGACACCCTTGGGGTTCCCTCATTGCGAATAATCATGTTTCGATAAAAAGGCTGTTTTGTGTATCTATGCATTGTATGGTTAGTACTTACAGGCATTTATCTTGTTACTTTTAAAACCACTGTAACCATAAACAGCATCACTTCCACTAACTTAAAAGAAAAACTCTTGAACAATGTAAAACATAATAAATTCACAAGCTACTTAGTTACTGAATATCAACAAACCAATAACACCAAACTTCAATTAGAAAATACGAATATATTATCAAAAATTGTTATAAGACTAGAAATTAATCATTCAAAAATAACCATATTTTTATTTTTACTAATTTTTAGTTTTATTGTGATAAAGTTTCTTAAACATTACCCTTTTAATAACCTTAAATCCCATCAAAATATTTAAATTAAAATCGTCAAGTAAAAATCGAAATCGAAATAACACTTAAACCCCGGAAACAGCAGAGGTTGACATGCTAAATCAGTTAAACGAACAAACTGAATCTTTGAAAAGAAATCATTAAGAATCGAGGACGCTTTTTAAGAAAGGTAGGAGTAACCACCCAGCCCGCAAGGCAATTCGTATTGAATTTATAAACAATATTTCGGAATAAGTTTCTATTCCAATTACTTAGCTCTTTCAGCCTTATTAGACCCATATCAATCATTACGTCCACTTAACGTGCAGCTGCATCTTTTCTAACATAAAGATCCAGATTCCCGGCTCTAACGTAAACATAATAGTGCAACCACTTATCGTTAATATCTAGATTCTCATGCGCAAGTCATAACGTAAACACAATTCTAAGCATTTAGCTTTCGAATACGAAAGCCGCCCGCGAGCATTTTGAACATTAAGAAAAGAAGCTTTAGCATAAACACAGCTGACTTGCAGCGTAAGATCTAGCTGACTTCATTAATTGTATTTAAGTTATAATTTTGGATTCAAATAAATCGGAAGCTCCTAGCCTCCCACAGTAAAATATTTTTTTTCTAATCTGTCATCACAAATTGATTAATTTGTATATGTTGCTATTTAAATTCTATTAGTATAAGTTTGTAGTAGTAATAGTTAGATCGGTCGAAGGTAGTCAAGACCCCGACTATACAAAGGGGGAACATAATTTTATTTTAAATTTATTTTTATTTGTGCTATGGGGACTACACAGGGCGTGCTGGTTATGGCGTTGGTAGAAAAAAGCTCAGACTATACTCTAGTCGGGCACTAAGTTGACAGATAGAGCACAAAGCACATGAATGTTTTTGTGGACGAATTTATTATAACAAATGAAGCTCGGGTTTTTCACGTTCCTTATGTACAAGTATATTACAGTTATTATTTTAATAAAAATTCGAGATTGAAGGGTTCTTAAATAATATAGCTTGGGCATGTTAAGATAGACAAGACTCACAAAAAATTGCGTATCTTAACGCACTATATAAATTGTGATTAATTTAGTGTTCCTTAGATTCCTCCAGATATTTAAATTAGAAACTGTTTGCGTACATCTTACTTTTCACCAGTTTGATAAAACACTTGGAGCCGTTTAATTTTAATTAAAATAGCATGTCCTTTTTTAGCCTTCAGCTTTACTGTGATTTTAGATTTGTTTTAATATTAAACTAACGCGCCAGAAAAGGGAGGATACAAAAAAAACAGAGCGCATGGCTCTAGCAAAACTGGGTAGTTTTAAATATTTATGAAAGAAATAATAGTTGTGAGCTTACCGATTAATAATTTCACGCAGACATATTCCAGATCCCTGTAGCTGGGCGAGCCCCATTACTAAGCCAGTTATTGGACCCCGGGATAATTCAACTCTTCGACCATGATAGTCAAAACATATCGGTAATGCAGGACTAAATATAAACTCCTTAAAGTAAATAGGAATAGCATCATTTTGAAAAGAATCTTCAGTATGTTGTGCTGTTTCTGAATCCATTGTTTCAGTGGAATCATAGAAATCTTTTCCTTCATTCCATTTGAAATCATTCAAACCAATTGACATTTCATTTATAGTCATCATAGGCAATCCTTTACTTTTTATGAATTCTAGGTTATTTTTACTTTCCGTATCTTCATTCGTAGAGCTCTTAACTAAGGCAGAAAAAAATTCTTCCAAAAACAATAAAGTGTCTTGGTCAATATTTAGTCTGATAGGTAAAATTGAAACTTTTAATGAACATTCCTCAGCTCGGTTTTTTTTAACATTTGATCGAACGTTTAGTGATTTCATCGTAACCATGTTTAAATCGTTCCTTGGTGGTATGTTGTTTTTATTAGCGTGATAAAGAAGCTTATTAATATCTGAAGAAAGCAAACGGTCCCGTATCTCTATATCCGATATAACCAATACCTGTCGGGATGAATATATCGAGTGTTTGGCATAAACATCGTAGGAGAAACGTATTTTCGAAAATTGTATTTCTACAAGTACATCTGAATTGCGTGATGTTTTAATTACTTTCATATTTTTTGCTTGGCCTTTGCTAAGTGCTTGCGACACACCATGCTTATAAGTTTCCGACATTCCAATGTCTGTTGTAAAACTAAAATTAGAAGAGGATACCTTTAATATTTTCATCAACATACATTTAAGTACATAAAAGAATATATACATATAAGATTTAAATAAACAAAAACAGAAAACAGCCTATGCAAAAAGTGCACTTCTTGAGACATACGTGTTTGTATTTCCTAGTAGGACACGTCCAATCAGGCTTACTATCTAATATTCTTATCACGAATAAGTATTGACACGTCAAACTGCAAAATAATCGAAACAAGAATATTTGATACGAGTGAGTACCATGAGTGCTTTCGACCATTCTGTTATGCCCAGAGTGAGTAAGACTGTTGAGACTGGCAGCCAAACGCCGGCCTCGGGAGTCGTACGCTCACCGCACAACGTCGGTAATTCTAAAGTTTTTTTTTAATATATGTATGTTAGTTTTAAATCCTTACAGCCTAAGAACATATGTGTGTATGCATGTGAACAGTGTACCTCGCTCCCACTCATTGCTTTGCGCATCTCATTCTCCCTGCATAGCTTTTCAAAAAACCCTGAGATCTGCAAGCAAGCATTTGTTGTGTGGATGTTCGCACAAGTAGATCACGGCGTTTGTCGCTGCCTTCGGTTATGTTCGGTTTTTTGTGCCTGTACATTCAAATGCTCTTTTATGGATATTATATTTTATATTATTATTATTTTTGTTTACTGTGGGGACCTATTTTGATTTAAAAAAAATATATTTATGAGTCGTATTTCTGCAAGGGTAATTTATTGTCGACATGTCGAAGAATTCTGAAAGAATTGATTGAATATGTTCATTTTTTGGGCCTTTCTACTTGTGCACACACATACCAATTTCATTTATGTGATATGATATCAATGAGATCACTTAGAGTTTGTCTTCTTTTTCGGGTAAGCAGATGTAAAATTGTTCATGCTTGTGTTGGTAAGAGTACCTGAACGTTGGCATGTCATCATGCATGTCATCTTTTTATTATCTCTGCTGCAAACGCAAGATTATGTGCGAAATGGGTTTCCGCCGCTAAAGTCAATAAGACAGTCTCTGCTGAGCTAAGCCCAAGTATTACACAAGTAGTGCGTTAGAAATATTAGAGAATGAAAGAATATATATATAGAGAATAATTTAACCGGTCTGATATATATATATGTATATATATATATATATATACGTCCAACTAGATTCTTGGTCGCTTGCATTACCCTTATCTTTTACAAAAAAAAAAATTTCCCGTCAATAAATACAAAAGAACCACAGCGAATCGCTTGATCAGTTCCCTAACACGAAATGTACCAATTTAGCATTGGGAGCTGGCCTGTCAAGATTCACACCAAGATAAGTGACGCAGCCGGATCCTCTTCTCGTGGAGCCACAGCCGGCGCCAACGATAAGAACGCAGCGCAAACTAAGCCCAGCACGGGGGATCTCGAAATTGCACTTATCCATTGTTCCGCGGATGCTTAAAATGCTTCCTCATTTTGCACCATGACGACAAGGGCTCGCTTCCATGAAGCAGTAGAGTGGCCAACACCAAGTTCCACATTGAAAAGCCAATACGGCGGCTTAGCTAACTTGACGATGTCGACGTTTTACTCTGCTCTGACACCATATATAAATATGGAGAATTATTGGCTTACTCGTAAGGGCAACTACACAAAAGTAGACTAGTAGTAAGGTATGATCCAACGACAAAGCTGTGTACTTAATCATGGCGGGGTACCTACAGAATAGAAAGTGCAGAAAGTGTGTACGCCCTCCAGTGGCCAGAACTGGAAGGATAGGCCCAGACATCGTTGAAAGTATAGTTGTATTAGTAGCAGCATATGCGACAATATGAATGTCAGTGGTGACGGATACAGCAACTGCATGTAGATGCAAATCACTCACGGTATCAGGAATGAGGAAAATGGGGATGACCGACTATTCGAATGTGCTTCGATTTAACTCCACTAATATGCATGGACAGCTGACTTCAAAGTGATGTGTAGGTGCATGTAGATCGAGATTTCTAGTTCGTAGTGTGGAGATAAATCGAACCCTTTAATTTCCTTCAGATTACACATTTTATATATATATATATATATATATATATATATATATATATATATATATATATATATATATATATATATATTATTATATATTCCACTAAGGAAGAATATATTTTTGGAAAAGTGTGAAATACCCCTCAAATGAATTTGAACTAAGATCTCTGAAGTTGAGTTTGAGGCCGATCGGATGGTAAACAAAAAGTTTGTTATAAACGTTTATCGCGATATTTCCACACTTGCGGATTGAATTTCCAAAATCCCCGTAGAGTAAAAATTTCAGCTGCCAGGCTCCTATGGTATTGGCTGTGTGTTGATCCCCAATCAGCCAGTCAATAAGTCAATCAGTGAGTCAATTCAATGCCGAATTGCTCATAGAACAGCAAATCCCTCGACCACTTGTCCAGAGGTCGAATTATACAGATAGCCTTTTGATTATTCGTATCCATTGGCACTGATTTGCTTAGCCGCTGACCCTTTTCCAAAGCCACTGCAATGGAACCAAAAACTTTAAAGTGACAAATAGACAAATGTTGTACGTGTGTTTTGCTCAGCATACATGATTTATATGAAAAATAAAACTTTGTAAACATTTCCCGAATACAACACATGTGGCTTGTAGCGCCACTATCTAAGCTCCACTTTGAGCGATTAAATTAATTTGCATCCAAAGAACCAAACGGCATTCCTTCTGTTTCTTCTTTGCTCGTGCTTTTCTTCTTCTCCTTTGGTGCAATTAACCTTCGACCCTCGGCTTTCGCGTCTTGGCCTTTGGCTGTGGCCTCGCTTGCCGCAAATATGTCTCTTTTTGTCATTGCTTTTCAAGGTAACTGTATAAGCATGCGTTTCTTTATTTTGTCTATCAGCATTTGATGGATGAAATCTTGGTATATGGTACTCTATACCTTAACTCAAACAGTTATGGCTTTTACGGGCATTGAACGGCAACCAAAGTTGCAGATGCTGCCGGCCAATATACGACAACATGCACGAGGCACAATGTAGCGATTTTATGGAGTAGCGATAGCTTATATTATAAGAAAATTTGTTCTTTAGAGTTTGTTGAATTTTGGACAATAAGCAAGTCGGTCCTGACACTACACGTTGCTAGAAAAAATATAACTTTATTTCAACAGGCGCGAGTTATTGGAATTTATAATTTGTGCACAATGCAACTTGACGGTTTAACGTCCTCAGTAAAACTTAATTTCTAAAATGTTGTCAACGATTAGCAAACCTCGGCTGAGGGCTCAAGATCATGAGCTTGCTCTCTTTAAACAATGCTCTAATTTTTTTAATGAGTTTCTAGAATATTCTAAGAGCCTGAATTTGAGCTGCGTTGACAATTTGGACATTTGGTGGGAATAACGATTGTGTCCGATGTTTATGTGTAAAGGTTTTCGATTTTTAGATCGGACTCACGCCAGAATTGTTATTTTCACAAAGAATTTATGACTTTGGGGCTTTAGGGATTCTTGTTACAAATTGAGGGATCTCGTGTTGCATGTGAGGTGCGCTTAGTTGCTAAGGCATATGTATAAGTAGTTGGCATTAGGTGATTTTTACACATGTTATGTTTATGTGTACTTAAAGAATATGTTATGGGTGTGGTACATATGTCACTTCCCCATCCCTGAGAAACTAGCCTGTCCTCAGGCGGACATTTTCGGGTTGGATTATTGCTAATTACAATATTATCAGTTTCATTTAAGTTCCTATTGCTTACAATATTTTCATGTAGTTTTATATTGATTGGTTTTTCTACTTGTGGTTCTTCTTTTTGTTTTTTTGTATTTGACAATTATTCTTTGGGGTAACGCTTTGAACCTATAGATAATATACAATATTATGGCACTTATGGTTATAAAAATTGTTGTTATAATTACAATTTCTTTAGCTTGAATGTATGATAGTGGTTCTAATTTAGTTACATTATTGGTTACATGAATTGTTTGTGTATAATCTAATAGTGTGCTTGTGATAATTATCTCATCTAAATGGATTGAACAGTTTGACGCTTTTATTTATTACCTTCTATTATTATTTCCCTATTGATGCAATCTTGTTTTAAATGTGTTTTAGGTAGGTTCAAGTGATGAATATATTAGGCTCGATGAAATTGACTTCAAATTTGTTTCTTGTTTTTATATAACTACATTCGGTTGTGGCTTGATTCCTCTTATGCATTTATTCGTAATTAATTCTTTTGTGTTTGCCGTGTAGGCTTGTTTGTTCTGAATGAAGTACTTGTCATGGATAACTTGTATGTTATTATCTTTATCTGGATAACGTAATATTTCAAAAATCGGTGTTCTGACTATTTCTCGTGGAATATGTGAAATGATTAAGATTTCGTTGGTGTCTGTCTTTACCCAAGTTGATGTTTTCATGTTTAATAATATACTTATATTACTCGATTTAATTCGTTTGCTTGTACGCTGTTTTTCGCTATATTGTTCATTCTAGATTCTAATTCCTCTTTATCTTGTTGATCTAATGTGCCGAATAAGTATTTATGAGTTGTACGCATAAAATTAGCAAGACTGCGTTCAGCTTTTTACTATTCTTATGCCATTCATTTCTCTTTCTAATTTTTCTTTTAAGTATTTTATCTGTGAATATGTTTCGAATTCTCCGGCTTGTTTAATTATTTTGTTATAAGTTTGTTCTGTTTTAGTTATATTAACGGACAGATAATGGTATTCGTAGTTTACTCCTGTCTTAAAAATTAAGTAGCCATTTTTAGCTTCTTGGCCACTGGACTTCTTGGACGAAGGTACTTATTAGAAATAGCATTAAATATGCTGTCAGTTTAAGTTGGGCTTTTTTGGCCATTTGATCTGAAATTATTGTATTTGCTTTTTCTTTTCTTCTTAAATTTAGATTTTTAATGTGTGATATTTCTACCTAGTTTCTTTGAAATGCTTATCGTCTACTTTTCTGAGGTTTTCCGTTTTCTTGGAAGGGGTTGTAGTTTTAGATCTTACTAGGGGTGATTCCTAATCTCTAGAGTCTATTTAACCAAACTAGGGGCTTGTGATCGCTATGGATCTCAAATTTTTTCCGAATAGATAGGACCTAAAGTATATGGTTGCCCAGACAATAGCTAAAAGTTCTTTTTTTGTTGCCGAATAAATAATTTCGTGATGGTTTAGTGTTATTTATGCTCTTGTGAGTAATGCTTCTATGGCAATATTACTGAAATCTGTAGTTCGTGAGAATTGTTTCTCGAAATTGGGATATACAAGTTTCGGATCGGACATTAAAAGTAATTTTAACTTTTCAAATGCTTCGATGTATGGTTTACCTTATATATTTTCTTAGTTTTGCTGTCATTGGTTTTGCTATTTTCGCAAAATTTGGGATGAACTTTCGGTAAAATCCGCAAAGTACTAAAAATGATTTGATTCCCTTCGTTGTTTTAGGTATTGGGAATTTTTGAATTGCCTCAATTTTGGCTGGGTTAGGTTTTATACCTTCTGTTTTTATTAAATGACCTAGGAATTCAGTTTGTTTTTTCATGAATTCACATTTACCTAATTGCAATTTAAGGTTGGTCTCCCCTAATACTGTGAATACCCTCAATGAAGTAGAGTGTACAATAATGGCGACCATATAGACAAGACAATCCGTGTGTATTAAATCTTCCAAGAGATTGTTCATGCAGCGTTGGAACGTTGCAGGTACATTTTTCAAACCAAGCGGCATTCGGGTGTACTCGTAATGTCCGTTTTTAGTTGAAAAAGCTGTGTTAACAAATGAACTTTCATTTGGTGAAAACCCTTCGCGAGGTCATTGGTAGTGAAATACTGACATTTACCGAGTTTGTCTAGTATACTATCCATTGCTGGCTATTTGTCATCAACTGTGACTTCATTAAGTCTTCGATAGTCGATAACTATCCCACATTTTTGGTTGCCGGATGCATCCCTCTTTTTGGATATGATCCAAATTGGCGAAGTATAAGGGGATTTCGATTTGCGAATTATCCCTTGTTTGATCATCTTTGATCTGGCTTTCGACTTCTTGGTCGTATGGATTTTTATAAGCCGGTCTTCATGTTTGGTTTGAATGACATGTTTAACACTACTTATAAAAGTCAAATTTCACCTTCTTGGTACTGAATGTCACCAAGTTCATGTAAGATTTTTGTAAGTTTTCCTTTCCTCGTTTAGATGATGTAGGTGGAATTCATTGAATTCTGAGAGTTCGTTGTTGATAGCGAACACAAATTGTTCGTCATCAGACGGGGGTGAAACGAGGTATTCAATTTTTGAATCCTTCGCTGGCAATTCGATTTCTGAATTGTTTTGCATGGTAAATGTATATTAATTAATCTGTATGGTTTTGTTTTTGTAATCTATTAGGGCTTGAGTACTCTCTAAGAAATGTCGACCTAATAGTGAGTAATAATTTTCAGATGAGTGGGGTACTCATTGTTAGCTCGATTTTTGTTAGAAGTACTTGGATTGTTTTGTTTGGATTTTTACTTCTAAACCTCTCTTTATGCTACCTGCTTTAACATTGAAACTGTTGATATTTTATGACAAGCTAATGTCATGAATAACCTATCGGGTAACTGCCTCATAATAATGCCTTTAACAGTGTTATTTAACGTGTTTGTATACAACATGGTATTCATCTGATTTTCCTCTAGTATTACTTTATTAGATATGACATATGATTTATATTCTAGTTCTCCTACAAACTTACGAATACTTCCGGTGAATGGGGTATTGTAAATTCTTTCTTGAGAACTTCTCGCATGGCATTTGCGTTTTGAACTCCGAGATGAGCACTGACCTTAGTTCGGTCCAGGTGTTGGCAGCAGATAGCTGCGTGACCCTCTGTGCGTCTCCTCCTATTTGCATTTCGATGGCTCCGAACAGGACGCTGTGATGGCGGATATCCCTCGTTGGATATAACTGCATGATGAAGTCGATGCGTCTTATAAAGGCGCTTAACTCTTCTTTTGCTCAATAAAATGTTGCCACTTGCCTTATCTGACCTAGTGCTTCTGAAAGGTGTTGTTCGCTGGGATGCAATACTGGCTCTGTTGGTTGTGCCATGGTGTTCACATTCACTTTTGTTGTTCTGGTTTTTCTTGGTGTGGTCTTTAGTTTTAAGTATGGTGTTATTTCACGCGCGTGACCAATGAGTGCTACTTTCAGGGATCGAAAGATATGCAAGACCAAGGGCACACTCACTGTTGTATAATGAATAAAATTCACTACATAGTAGCTCTGATTGTCCAAATTATCAATACTTAGTTGGGTACTAGCTAATTGCAATAAAATTCCAATAACGGGTTTTTGATTGACCTGGAATATATGTGTTCCGTGAAGGGTCAATAAGAACTCGCGACAAGATTCACGTCTGTTCTTTTGCGGATACGATTTTCCAATCATTTTGCGGCCACGTCGATCATCAGCGCCGACTACGATTTGCTTTTAAGGCCTGGGACTACAATTGTCTTTAATGGTCTTATATCACTCGCGTTTCCTACCGGCTGCGCCAATTAAATAAACCACTACGCCTTGTTAGAAAAAAATATAACTTTATTTCAACAGGCGTGATTTATTGGAATTTACAATTTGTGCACGATGCAACTTGACGGTTTAACGTCCTCAGTAAAACTCAATTTGTAAAATTTTGTCAACGCTTAGCAAACATCGGCTGAGGGCTCAAGATCATGAGCTTGCTCTCTATAAACAATGCTCTCATTCTCTTAATGAGTTTCTAGAATATTCTAAGAGCCTGAATATCAGCTGCTTTCACAATTTGGGCATTCGGTGGGAATAACGATTGTAGCGGATGTTTATTTCTAATGGTTTTCGATTTTAATGATTGTTATTTTCACCGAGAATTTATGATTTTGAGGCTCTAGGGTTTATTGATACCAATTGGGGTTTCGTGTTACAAGTTTGGTGCGCTTAGTTGCTAAGGCTTATGTATAATGGGTTGGCATTAGGTGCTGTGGACATATGTTATGTGTATGTGC
This sequence comes from Drosophila kanekoi, assembly GCA_037075305.1. Taxonomy (NCBI): domain Eukaryota; kingdom Metazoa; phylum Arthropoda; class Insecta; order Diptera; family Drosophilidae; genus Drosophila; species Drosophila kanekoi. The sequence continues at coordinate 25,320 of JBAMCE010000246.1, forward strand.
CCTTAGTAGTAGTACATATTCTCACTCACGATATTAAATAATCTGGCTTGAACATCAAACTGTATAGAGCACAAATCCAAGAAGAGCCCGTAAGGCAATTGTAGACTGTGTTCGACTGTACCCCTTAGTCAATATAATATTTTTATATATAACGCTATAACTTAAATTCTTCAAATCATAAATCAATATGAATTCCAAAAAGTTTTGTCCGAGTCTACCTAAAAAAAATATTAATTTCAGTCCGAGATTTGGACATGGCTTGATCAACTCGGTTATTGATGCTGAAAAAGAATATATATTAATTATGAAAGTTGCTTCTGCGGGCTCTCAGCGTGAATTGATGATCGATGTAGAATGCTGGCCTTGTGGCTTAGTAATAATATGAATGACTTAACGGCAAGTGAAGGAGCACGTTTATTTATAGGTCGAATGTCGCTTTAAAGAAGCATAAGCTATTAAAGTACTGCCGACTCGGAATAAGCGATGACGTCGCTTACCGACAAAATTACTACGCGTGAGGAGCACTCGTTAACTTATATACCTAGTGGGGTCGCGGATGCCTCTTGATGCCTTACATACATTCCCACAAAATCATTATAGTTTTTTTACCTGTTTTCATTGGGGTTCAGGGTAAAATAAAAATAAATGTTGTTTTTTACCGTTTCATTAAGTAGACCTTTTGTAAGTATAAATGCAGACTTTTAGTTTTTATTTTTTCTTGTTGCATGTGGAAATTGTAGAATCTGATATAATTCGGATCTTCAACGTTTTTTTTTTAAATGGTATGTTTCCCTACAAACTATCTAATAAACAATAAATCGACTTAATGTTGGTAATTATAAAAGCACTTTTTTTCCAATAATAACTTTTATATTCTAACATTAATGACATATCATTATATGTCCTTATATTTTGCTTAGGCAAAACTGCCTGAGTCTACAATATACAACTTTGTGAGTACCCAAAGTAAAATTATGTTTATACATATTTTTAAAAGACATTTTACATACCTCGTATCTGTTGACTTGTGGCTAATATTAAAATCTGGAAAGTCTTTTCCTCCAAACAGATGCCAAGTAAATGTCATTTCACATAATGTATAGCTTTCCTCAGGTATTGGGAAACAGGAATGAGGTCGTAGAAGATCATTTTTTTCACTGGGTAAGCTGAAGTGATTGTCAACTATTTGAAGTGGGTCTTCGGAGACATATATCTCCTCGATACCAAAGTTATCCTTCAAAAATAAGAAATAAACAAATAATTACACGTTAATGTTTTTTTACCCCAGTAGAGGGTATTATAATTTTGTCATTATATATTTAATGTTTAGAAGGATATATCTATGACCCCATACAATATATTTATTCTAAGTCAGCATCAACAGCCGAGGCATGTCCGTCTGTTCGTCTGTCTGTTGCTAAGGGAGTTGCTAGTCTCTCAGTTTTAAAGCTATCGATCCCACCGCATTGGACAACTATAATAGATAGATGTCATTGGAACGATCTGATGCACTTCTACAATTTATCACCACAAAAATTAGTTTAATAAAATAATTGCAAAACATTCTGCACATACAAGCTTCACTATTTTAACATATCTGCAAAACCGTAAAGAAGAGTTCTGCTAGTGTATTAAGTCTTTGGCAAGCCTAGTATATCCTTAATTATTTGTTTTATAATAAAAGGCCCGTAGGAATGGTAAAAAGAGAACAAAACTTCAACAATGTCCTGATTGCGAAATAGAGCGGGCCGAGGGATCACTTCGTTGCTTCAATAACTTGAGATACTCGCAGGCTTTTAGTTTAACCAATTAAAGCTCATGCCAACTGGTTTGTATTCCGTCCTTATCAAAATATTAATTGGTACAATAATACAAATTAATTTGACAACAAAATTGTTTTGTTTGTTGTTTCATATCCTGTCATTTAAAACCACATCTTATTTAAATGTATCCGCCATTGACCCCCTGCTTGCTCGCCAATAAAATGTTAACCCATATATGTAAGTATGTATATAAAGCAACAGCTGCTAACAAACATGTGCATTTGTCGCAACCGCGCTTATTTTTTTGAATCAAATCATAGGGAAAGATCGTTGCTTTCATTTAATCGGAAGCCCATCAGGCATTACTTCAGCTACATAGGCCAGAACCACTAACAACTCATCCAATAAAAAAACTATCTTCTTATCATATTCAGTGGAGCAGCAAATACACTATTAAACAAATGAGTTAATATTCAATCGAACCTTTTATAATAAGAATGATGTGCATAGTAAGCATGTAAGGTTATTTTAGACAAGTCGAAAAGTTATTCTTAATTTAATGATTAAATTAAGATTGAGTTTAGCTCATTCAACAATACTTTGGGCTAGCTTTGGGTTGGTGGCTGCGATGTTGTCCTTGGTGGTAGAGTTTTGTCAGAGCTTGCACCATTTGCAGAATTGACACATTTTGTAAGGGTTCTTTGAATGAACGCTGCATACGCTTTACTAGCAAGTCTTAGTGGCGTTTGTTTTATTGAACTCCACTTGCTTGTGTTATTTGAAGTTGAGGTCTGCTTTGAATAAATTGTTGCACAATGAGTTAGTACTAAGCTCGCCCTCCGCCGATACCTACTTGTCCTCGAGGCATTAGAAGTAGGTTGTGAATTCTCTGTCATTTATTATTATGATGTCATCCGAAAAGTATACTACGTTTATATCTTTCAGATGATGATTGATAATATTCTGAGTGACGCTGCCACTAGAGCTGTCAAGTAGAATTATGTTATTGTCTATTTCCTTTATTGGTTGAATATGATCCATATTACCACAAGCACACGGTTATTTCTTTCCCTGAATAAACTTAGAAATACTTTTGGATTCGCTTAGGTTAATGGTTATATACAAACAACATATTTCCATTTAAAGATACAGTGCTAGCCCTACCATACATAGGTTGCTTCATTGATACAATATTTTATATAATTGGATGTTTTACAATTGTTTGGTAACGCTGGTATTGTATCTTTAACTGGAAAAATGTTGATATTGATCGATTTCTGATGACAGGTTTAATTATTATTATTATTATTATTATTATTATATTATATTATGTTTACTATATCTTCCTTTATTATACTAACCTGATTTTGTAAGCTTCTTGCTAACAAAAATTTACTTTCTTAACTGTGTTTATTAGAATATATAAAATTGTTTTTAGATTATTTATTCTAAGTCGAACTTCTTTCTTTTCTGAATTCTCAGTGCTATGAGCATTATCCTACTCGTTGCAAAACTCAATTTTCCCAAAATCCGAAACAGTTTTATAATTTTGTAAGCTTGAAGCGTAAATCTTCAAGTTTGCCATCTTCTTTTTCTCGCGGGATGTATAAAGATAACAATGATTCTGATTCTGCTAACCTCTTTGCTAATTTGTTTCAATCAACTTACTCTTCTGTCTGTCCTAATAATAATTCTTACCCTTATAACATTACTTCCTCTAGTTCTATACTTGCTCCTATTATTTCTCATTCCCCTTTCCTTTTTGCAATAATTTTTTTTTAAATCATCTTACTCTCCTGGGCCTGACAATATTCCTAGTTGTCTACTTAAGGAGTGTCTTCCCTTCTGTATCCATTGCAAAAGCTTTTTAATCTGTCTGTTGAATCTTCTGTCTTTCCATCTCTTTGGAAAGAATCTTGTATCATTCCTCTCTACAAGAAAGGTGGAAAGTCTGATATACCAAATTACAGAGGATATTGCAAAACTGTCCGCTATCCCTAAATTATTTGAAAAAATAATTATATCGACTTTGTAGCAAACCTGCAAATCAGTTGTCCCCCTGTTCAAAACAAACTGTTTGAATTTACTTTCTTGGTATATGATGCTTTCTTTTCTTCAAAGCAAACTGACGTCATTTACTCTGACTTCTGTGCACCATGATTTTTAACTTTTAAGCTTGACCGACTAGGCTCCCTTTCGTCTTTCTTGCTTTGGATTTCTTCTTAATTAAAAGGTGGGATCAAAAGTCATGCTGAGACTGACTATCTCTAAACAGGTTCACATTACTTTAGTCTTTTATGTTTTTATAAATGAGCTCCCCCCGACTATATCACTTGCCCGTCTACTTATGTATGCGGACGATGAGAAACTTATTCTTTCTTACACTAATCCCCTACATCATTCCCGTCTATTTATTGCTTAAGCTGTCTAGTAGTAGTTCCAATGTTCTGCTACGTTTGTGTTTTCCGATAACATAAGATACCGATAATCAAGTGATCGTTACTTGAGATTTGCTGTTTGAAGTTATAAGTCGACATTAATAAAAAATTGTCAGAAAAGTATTAAGAAAAGCATATTGTGGCATCGTAATAACTCCAGGAGTAGGATAAGTAATCCAACAACGACCTACAATATTTGTTTTCTTCTATACGACCGCCCTGATGTTGCAAACGAATAAGAGAAAAGCGGCGCGTACACATACAGAGACAAGCGCTATTTGCTTGGAATTTAGTAAGAAATTGTCACATGAAATTCAATATATTAAGAACTCCATAATAGAGGATGGAATTGTTTATAGGCGTTTAGAAAATAATATAGAATAATTGCATGTTCCAGAAGAAATGGAAAGCTGTGTCATCTCGGAACACACAAGTGTGTAAATGACATTAAGAAACATTATTGGTTCCCAAATATGACTCCCATATTATTTCATTATTCTCAGAAAACATTACCAACTCAAAAGAAGTTTGCGCATGTTTAAAAAAATATTTTAAAAACTACAGTCGATAGATAGTGATAGAGGATTTTACATGTTTAGAGTTTAGTGACTTTTTATTGAAAAACAACATAGAGCATATTAACATAGCTACAGCATCGCCCCAAGCGAATTGTCAAGTTGAAGTAAACCTCGATGTTGCAAACGAAACACATTCAGAGATAAGCGCTATTTGCTTGGAATTTAGTAAAAAATTGTGTGATGAAATTCACGACACAAGATGAAAAAAAAAACCTTCGTGCACTATTGAATAGCAATCATTTAAGTGTTGGCAGAAATAACAGAAAACTTTAATAATGTTGACAAGAATTCTAAAAAAGACGTTAGAGATATTCTGTACAACATTGTTCCGTTTCGTAAATCGGAGACGATGCGCATAAGTGGATTCAGGACTTCGAGCATGCATGTGATGCAATAAAAGGTTTTGATACCTTTAAGCTCCGTTGTGTACGTTTGTTTATAAAGCCTGATTCAGAAGGAGATTTGTTTACACGCGTTAATCAGTCGGCAATCTATACCGATCTTAAATGCCATTTTCTTAGGACCTTCGGACATCAGCAGTCAGTGGCAGAAATCATCAGATTATTTAAGTCAACAGTGTATCCGCCACGCAAGCTTGCTCTCATGGGATATATACTTTTGAGGCGGGAAATCGTACATAATATCGAACTTAATAATAGAGGGTTTGCAGGACAATCCACCTAGTATTGCTATATTGTAATTTGCCCAGACGATTAACGACCTCAAGAATCTGTCGCTAATATTGAACTACGATACAAAACTCTCCGTCCACCGACCAGATAGGATGTGCTGACCGCTCAACCACTTTCCACTGTTAGTGGCAGACCCGAAGTACGCTGCTACAATTGTACAGGCTTTGGTCACTATGCTTCTTCGTGTACTGAGCTCAAAAGTGCAAAGGGCTAATGCTTCCGTTGTGGGTCACTTTAGCACATGAGAAGTAAGGAAAACGCGTCGAAACTTGAAGGTGTAACTAGCAAGCCACAGCGATGACGAGCATCTAGTTTTACCGATAATAAATAAAGTAGGATTATTTTTTTGCACTGAAAAATCGCATAAGTCCAACTTAAAAATTGATGAAATTGATGAATGATAAATAACATAATGATAATTACTGCAAATTTATTTTTTTACGTTTTCCCAGATAACTATTTAGCAATAGATGTGCTATTAGGAAGAACATTTCTGGAAACATACAATATTAAATTATCTTTTGTACGAACAATTGGAAGATCAATACAAAATAAAGAACACAAAACAAAAAAGCATTACCTAATTGTCGTTGTAAATTTTGTAAAGCATTGCTAAGTATTGTGAACTAAAGTGAAAATTAATTGAATAGCGACACTGATCCTTCCGAAATAGTAAGAATTAGTGAAAACAGATTGAATAGTGAGCGTGACCTTTTCGAAATAGTAGAATAAGTGAAACAGATTGAATAGTGACAGCGAGCCTGTAGAATTAGTAAGAATTGGAGAACACATATTGAATAGTAAATGTAATTCCTCAGAAACTTCTGTGAAAGCAACTATGTTCTGTTAAATGGAATTTAAAAATAGATCAATACTAATTATTTGGATTTACAAAATATTGCACCTATTAAGCGTAAATATGAATGGTTATTAAACTGATTGATCTAAAACTAAGTGTAGACTATCGAAATAGAATTCTAGAATTGATAAATAGTAATTATTTGGATTTACAAAATATTGCACCTATTAAGCATAAATATGAAATGGTTATTAAACTGCTGTCTGAAGGATCAATTTATGCTACACCAAGAAGACTATCATGATAAGATAGAAAAGAAGTTGATAATATAGTAGATGACACATTAGATCGAGTGAAACTATTAAAGATGGATATCCTCTACCGCTTCTTAATGATTGTTTGGAAAAATGGAAGGCAAACAGTATTTTTCACTTTTGGGCCTAAAATCTAGATTTCAGCAAGTAAAAATGGCTGAAAATTCGACAGTACACCGCTTTTGTTACTCTAAGTGGCCAGTACGAATATATCAAGATGACATTTGGCCTTCGGAATGCACCAGCAGCTGAATTTTTAGTCTACTCAGTACACAAACATGGAATTAGCCCTAATAATGAAAATATTACCGCAATTAAGCACCTTCCAATTCCGAAAAATTATACTGAAATGCGAAAATGACTAGGTTTATTTTCTTATTTTAGACGTTTTATGCCTTTCTATTCAAAGATAATGAAGCCATCAAATGAATTAGTCAAATTAGATGCCAAATATGAAAATAATGAAAAATCTAGAGGTATTTTTGAATATTTACGGGAAAGATTAGTTTCTGCACCAATATTTTCCCTGTTCAACCCGAATAAAGAAACATAAGGGAGGAGTTTTATTTGAAAAACAGTCGGCAACAAGATTCATCCAATATCATACTTTTAGAAAGCCACAACAGCAGCTGAAAAGAAATATCATAGTTTTGAACTAGAAACTCTACCTCGTATTTATTAGTTGAACAAGATTAGGATTTATTTAGAAGGAATTCCGTTTAAGATAATCACTGATTGATACTCATTGACATTGACTTTCAATCGTAAGAGAGCTAATTGCATAAATTGATAAATAATGCTTATATTTGCTTGCAGCTTCAAATAACTCAAAAAAAAAGATAGAAAAATAGTGGGATTAAAAGAGAAATTAGAAAATGGTTCTATTAAGAACTCCACAAAAGAGGATGACATTGTTTACAGGAGTTTAGAAAATAATATAGAATAATTGTATGTTCCAGAAGAAATGGAAACTAATTTTATTAGAGCATTACATAAAAAAGTGTGTAAATGACATTAAGAAACATTATTGGTTCCCAAATATGACACCCATAGTTAAATTCATTACTCCTTCGCATGCAGATAATAGAATATTGCACAGTATACCCAAACACCCAGTACCATTTGTAGTCTTGCAGCTCGATGTCATCAACGTCGCGAGATCTCGCGGAATTGAGTCGATTACTTAAATTCTTAATCTTTATGTTAAGAACACCCGTCCACAGAACCGTCACTTGATTAGTTGTTGTCGCCTCACCATTTTCATTTTCACTTGCACCTTCATCAAATATTGTGAATGTAGCCTATACCAAAATTCACACAGACAAAGTACAATACAAGTCAGCGTATAACAAGTAGTTATAGCGCACAATGCTTAACGGCGATTTTGCTACGGCGTTTATGTACAACGTCAAACTGTATGCAGATGCACAAGCATACGGTTGTGGAGTGACTTATTTAAAATAATACTTTTCATGTTGAGGCGCGCAGCACTTGAACAAACAATTGAAGCTTGTAAATGTACGCAACAAAATTATAAAATAAAAGTTAATGCAAAAAGAACGAAAGGAAGACTCACATCGTGGTCACAAAAGTGTGTAGTTGCAAGCCTTGTTGCAACTAATTAATTATCACTGCTATTGTGCAGCGAAATTCAAAGAACTATATTTTTGTTTCGAACGCATTTATTTGCCGCACAGGGCACTTATTAGAAATTATGAACTATTATATTGTTGCCTGGCAGCCAAATCGAAATAGTTTTGCTTCGGTTGCGACTAAACGAAAATCTTTTTATATGTAAAGCGAACGAAATTGAGATCCGCCCAGAACGATGAGCAGCGTACGTCAATGCAGGAGGCAAAGGGCCGACGAAAGAGAGCATTATGATTCTTGTCTGCTGCTGTTAAAGTTCTCTCTTCTGGTTACTTGACCAAACAATAAGAATCAAAAAATAATCTCTATATATAAAACTGTTTTTCCTGACTTACTGCTTGATTGGTGAGCAACGCACAGACCAATTCGTAAAAGCTAGTAAGCTGAAATTTTCTCTACAGTTACATTATGTAATAAAGGTGCACGATAAGACGGGGTTTTGGGAACTTCCACCCGATAATATGGAAAAATCGCGAAAAAACTTTTGTATTAATCTCTTTTGTTTACCATCCGATCGCTAATATATATATACACTGAGCGTCATGATCGTTTTGTTTTGCTAATATCTTTTTTCCTATTGCACGCAACTTCCTAATATTTTTTTGTTTTTCTAATCCCGTTATGTGTATCCTCTGACAAGAAAATATAGTTCGGTAGAAAAACCGTTATATATTTTTTGATAATTTGTTTTATTTTCGACAGAAAAGTCTGCACTTATTGTGCGTCATCAGGTTAGCGCCCCCAAAAGCAAATTCAATTTTCATCATTATTTTGGCAGTCACGGCTACCAAATTTTTTTTGCAGCTTAAAATATACAATTTCTTTAAATTAACACTCAATATGGGTAGAGAAACAGTCTTATCTTTGGAAGAAAATCAAAGAATCAAGCATACATCGATTTTGGTCTATCCTTCCATAAAATTGATGAAAAAACGGGCTGATACAGATAAACGATTTCCATGTTCTTCGGAATAAGGAAGACTATGGGCATAACTTCAGGGGCGGTAATAATCGTGTGGTTTCCCAAGCAGAGAGGAGAGGTATAATGAGGGAAGCGTCAAATTCACACAATTCGTCTTGATTAAGAAAACTGATGACTTAAAACACTGAAACTTAAAAAAAACTACGACTTAATATGCTTAGAAAAGAAATGCGCTTAAATTTTGCTCGAAAGCACATGTCGTGGACTTATGAATGGCACTACGTTGTCTTTTCAGATGAAAAAAAAATGCATTTGGAAGGGACCGATGGCTACATCATTTAGACCTCCAGCCGTGAGGAGGGAGTAATAGTGCAGGGAGCTATTTCATACTATGGCACCTGCGAATTGCAGTTTTTAACATCGCATATGAATGCAGAGAACTACAACAGCATTTTAAAAACTGCTTTTCCCCGTTCCATGCCCGTTTCGTGAAAACGTGGATTCGGAGCCAAAAAGCTGATATCCTTGAGTGGCCACCATACTTGCCTGACTTAAATGTCATCGAGAACATTTAGGGATGTATGGCTTGAAAAGTGAAAGGCCGAAAAACAATATAGAACAAAATATGAGTTAATTAAAGGACACGCTTGGTCCACCATATCCTTACAGTATAGCAACAATGTTACTAAATTAGTTTAAAATGCTTAAAATATAAATAAAAGTAATAAAAAACACTATCGTTGATCAAATATTTTAAAAAAATTTAATTATCGTTGGGGCGCTATCCTGATGACCAAGTTTCGTTACGTATTTTATACCCTGCAACCATTAAAAATGGGTAAAAAGGGTATAATGTATTTGTGCAAATGTATGTAACAAGCAGAAGAGAGTATCTCCAACCCCACAAAGTATATATATGTTTGATCAGTATCAATAGCCAAGTTGATCAACCCATGTCCGGCTGTCAGTCCGTCCGTCTGTATGTATGAACGCAAGGATATCTGAACTTATAAGAGCTAGAGATTTGAATAGCTTTAGCTGTTGGTCCTCCTACCGCCCACGCAGATCGAGTTTTTTATAACATCCCCGCTACTACCGCAGACCTATATATCAAGTCAATAGCCCAACTTGTATTGCCAACCAATTTAAGGCACAATTTAAACGCGATTAACTTTTTGAGAGTACCAAAATATTCTATGGCACAATAAATGTATTGTAGAAAATTTCATCAAGAACGATTAAGAAACACAAACGCTATTAAAGATAACGTACTTTGACTTTCTTTGTATCAGCGTCAGCAAGCGCAAATTCCAAGAATTTCTGTATACGCTAACACATTTATGCACGCCTGCTTCGAATTCTATCAATAGCATTGAGTAGAGACAGAGGCAAGTGGTGCGGTCTGTCGCGAAAGTCAGTTGCGAGTTCGAACCCTGCCAAGGGAAGTGTTTTACTTTAAATTTATCTTTATTACTTCAAATGAGCGCGATCTGCATTTAGTTTTAGAATAAAAGGGTTAAGGTTACTCCCTAGTCGGGAGCTCCCGAGCCAGAGCTCGAACCTTTGACATCATGTATCGTTTCTTACAGAATAATTGTTATAAAAAATACGTATTAGTTTGTGGCTTCATGTCATTCTTTTTTGTTTCATTGATTATTTGTTAGATCTTATTACTGTTGTGCGTCATAATTTGTCTCTGTAAACTGGCTCAGCTAATTAAGCACGCAAGCACTATCAAGGGCATCTCTTATGACAGTGCTTTGAAATCCGGAGTAGAAAAACTAGCTTCACTAAAACCCTACCAGCACAGCCTTAGCAGAAAAGAATGTAGCCAAAGTTCAGTAGACTGCAAAATACAAGTCGATCAAATTTTTCTACGCAAAATCTGCTAAAGCGATCACCATCTCCGTTGTCGTCTTCAGTTTCCGCATAAACAATTTTTTAACTTTGTCAATTCCAATCGAAAGGCCTCTATTTTGTCTTCTTCGGTTCAGTTTGCAGATGAGAGCTCAAATACTGATCCACGCTTTGCCGATCTGTACGCAAACATTTCTCAAACTACCTACTCCTTGTCGAGGTATAATAGAAAAAAACCTTGCTGTCATCAGTTACAGAGGTCAAAACTGCATCATAAATCCTATTATTACGAAAAGTTCGCTTCTCAGCGACCTTAACACAATCATGCCGGTTTACTCACCGGGCTCTGATGGTGTTCCTGCTTCCGGTACAGTACGTACTCTACTGCACTATGTAAAACTGTCTTAAAGCTTTTCGAATTAGCTGTAAATACTTCATCTTACCCGACCATTTGGAAAGAATCATACATTTTCCCTTTCCATAAGAAAGGGAGTAATAGCCTCTGTCCACTGACCATATTTCTTACACATTTCTGAAAATGTCACATTTTTGTAAAAATTGTAAAATCGCCCCGAACATTTCGTGTTTTTTGCGATGATTAATCGAGATTTCTGTCGATGGTATGAAAAATGTGAAAGTACATAACCATAAACAGCTGATATATCAATGAAAGCAAGCGGCAACTTTAAATAAGAAATTTAAAATTGTACTAATCCCAGAGTTTTTAGCATGTAAACATGGCGAAGTGTCGAAAAGAGTATGTAAAATGGATCCCTTACATCGAGATCGCAATTTTTGAGTTTTGGAAGAAAAACTATGCGGCGCTTATGTAAATTAAAGATAATTAAAGCTGTTTATTTAAAAAAGCGGTACTTTTCCCACTCACATGTTACCGACAACCGGTGGAACACCAATATGTGAAATTTAAAAATGCGACATTCGTTAAGCCAGAGAAGAAAGGCTATTAGTCCGATGTTGAAAACTACAGAGGTATTTTCAAATTATCCGCTATACCTAAAGCTTTCGAGAGAATTATGACATCTTAACTGGAACATTTGTGTGGTTCTATTATTTCATGATGCAGTACATTACATCGGGATTTGCGCGTAAGAATGCGAAATCATTTTGATACAAATGCTTGGTTGACAATTTTGCTGCATTTCGTCATAATAAGGGACCCAGATTAGTTTTAAAGTTGAGCTTTAAAGTAGGACCAAAGACAATATAAACACTAAGATGACTAACGCCCATACATTTAAATGCGACTAAAAATTTATAGCCTGGTTTTTTGGCGTTCGCTTTCGAAAAGCGAAGTGAACGAATTCCGCAGTCGCAGCTTGTTGATGCTGAATCGAGGAACGAAGTCAGTCCGCAGCCTTCAGCTAAACTGGTCTAAGATGATCTGAGTCATGTCGACGCTTAGTGCTTATGTTAAATCCATGATATTCATGACGTTATTCTGCCAGTTGAATTCGATCCAGTAATATTTGAACCTTACGAAAACAATGAAAGTAAATCACCATCAACATGAATTGTACTAGGTACTGAATCCTATTTCGACGAACATATGCAATGATAAAGAGTGAGTTGATTGAGCCTATATTGAAGAGTGATTGCGATAAGCAAATATTTAACAGATCCTCTGGAACTTTATATCTGAAAAAAAAATTACTCGAATGACACGGACTTTGGAAAGCTAAAAGCATCATCTGATTTAATTTCTTATGTTAATTAATGGTTTTGGCGACCATATTTAAAATTATTTGTTGGCTGGCTCGAGGTCCGGGCTTGTAAAAACAAACAACTGAAACAATTTTATTAAATTTTTGCTTCCATTATATTTCGGTTGCACATCGGCAAACCGTCTTCAGTGCACTAACTCCAAGATACAAAAAACAATTAACAATTAGTTTACATTAAGATAAAACATTAATTTGAACATTTGACATACATTATTTTACACGTCTGCGCTTTTTGACGAGGAGATCGAAACTGAGGCTGTTTAAGAGATGTCTGTACAAGTGAGCCCAATTTTCTGTGTCTGTCTTGTAGTCTAGTCGTTTGTTGGTGTGTGTGTTAATTATGTGCACTGTAGCATTACCAATGTGTGTCGGTTGTTGTAGTGTTGTTCTTGTTGTAAGATTGTTGTTTCCTCAAAATTTGGTGTGTGATTGCTTCTTATACAGTGGGTCATTAGTGCTGTTTTCTGTATATTATTTTGATGTCTTTATTTGAAGTCCGATTTATGTTGACTGGTTCTTGTTTTTAGTTTCGATTTTGTTGTACCCATGTAAACACTATTGCACTTGATGTTTTCCCCGCCACATGGTATTTGGTAAATGACGTTGCCTTTGTTAATCATGAGGGTTTTTGATTTTATCTTGTTGAAGAACTTGTGCAATGTATTCGTAGGTTTATGTGCTACTTTTATTTCTTCTTTGTTGTAACAGTCTGAGTTTGTAATGCATTCTGATAGTCGCGGTACATATATTAGGGATTTCTATATTTTGTCAGGTTCTGTTTGCTTATTCCTTTCAAGTTGTCTTCTTTTTAATAAAGTTTTGATTACGTAATTTTTCGTCAAGAGCTTTTTAATATCATGTTCAATTTCTTTGTGGTATTTTGTATCCAATATGTTAATCATTCTCTTTATACAGTCTAGTGCTGTATTGATTATCATACTCTTTAGGTGGTTTGAATTGCAGTTGAGTAATCGTCCGGAGACTATGGGTTTCTTATACCACTTCATTTTGAGTGTGTTGTCCAATCTGCTAACTATAGAGTCTAAAAATGGTTATTTCCCGTCCTTTTCTAATTCCACGGTAAATTTTATATGTTTGTGAAAGGAATTAAATTCTTTTAGAATTTTGTGTATTTCTTTTTTTCTGTTATGGCAAAAAGGACTTTTACATATATGGTCAAAAGCCTTGGTTTGATTATTAATTTATCTGTAATATTGTAAAATAGTTCCTCCATTATTATGTCTGCCATTACTGGGGAGGCCGGTGATCCCATCGACATTCATATTAGTTATGCTTATATTTTGTCCTCGTATTTGAAATATGGGGTTTCCTGAATGCAGAATCTTACTATGTCCATAAATAATTGTTTTTGTACATTTTGTCTTTGAAATATACCGCGTTTTTAAGGTTGTATCTAGAGTCCATTGTCAGATTTTTTAGTTTTTTTTACTATGTATTTACACAGCCCGTAAGATGGAGATCTGATGGAAGAACATATCGGTCTCAGTGGTGTTTTAAACTTATGTATTTTTGGTAGTCCGTGTATTCTCGGAGGTACGGTGTTGTTGTAGTCATCTTATATAAATACGCTTTGGATTCATCTGTGGTCAGATGTCAGGGTGCGTTTTTGTGTCACTGGTCAGTATGGACAAATGCTGTTCCAAGTTTTTGATGAAGTTAGGTATTAAAAGTGAGGTATTAACAAGTGAGCCCAACTGGTTAACGAGGCTGTGACAAATTGCAAAATTTGTCAAAGAGCGAAAACCAAAAAAACCAAAAGCCAACCCTTAGAAACAGATATATGGCAAAACTCTTATACCGTATACACATATTCTATCCATCTCTCACAGAGCTTGACGTGGAATAAGCAGAGAATATCCAATTACGAAGACTACGAAGTGGTCTTGGTAGTGGACGAAGTGGACGGTACTTTATATCGTAATCTAAAGAGCTATGTGATCAAGTCTCCTGGCCCAGCGGCGTCAAAACTAGTCAATATAAAAGGCCACCAAGAAATAGTTAGTCTACCTTAATTACAATGTCTGGGTATAGAAAACATTACTCAATATAAAGGGCCACGATGAAATATTAAGTCTTACAAAGACCGAGTATGGACAACTATAGAGTCGTAGCTAGTTTTCATCATATAGCGTGGACATTTTCCACAAAATCTAATCGAATCAAATAATAATATTAAATAATATTTATCTAAATATTTATCAAAACAAATAGTTGATGTCTTTCTTCCCGAGCGGTAAAACAGAGATGTAGAATAATATCGGAAATGGCAATGATCCATGCTCCAAAATTCTTTTAAGCAATAGCAATTGCACAAAAGCACCGATAATGCTTTCAACGGTGAGCAGTAAAATCTCTAACGCATCAGCCCGTGCACAACTCACAAGTATAGTTTTACCTTGCTGTAACGCCCATGATGTGATAAAGTGCAAAAATCGAAGTAAAAAACACAATAATATTTAATACAAAGTAAATTGTTAGACAACTGGTTAAGGCAAAACAGGAAAGCGGTAGAATAGCGGATAAGAAATGGCAATGATGTGTACTCGGAAAATGATGTTTAGAAACAGCATTTGCACAATAAAAAACAATTCGCACAAACTGTGGATACGGCTCAAGCAACAGCCGCTGGACAACTTACAAGTACAGTGTTATCTTGCAGTGACGATCACGATCACGAACATTAAACCGCAAATTTTGAGCTTAGTTATGCACATACACACATGAACTTCAAACATGATTTAAGCGCGGTTTACTTTAATTTTATATTAATCTCTGAATATAAAACTGTTTGTCCTGACTGACAACGCACACGCACAACCCAAGCCGTAAGAGCTAGGAAGATGACAGCACTGTAGTTACCTTATGTTGTGAAGTAGCACTAACCATACAATGCATAAGTAGCCAATTTTGTAAATCTTTGACGCCGCTTAGGTATTTTGCTATGACTGAATCTGAATCTTTATGAAAAATGAAGGCAAACTTCTGTTTTTCTTCGGTTCATATAGGGTCCTTCGGTTCCATAGGAGATTCTTGATCAGATATTTTGTCATTTCTTAAATTGAGCACGCCACAAAAGCACGGATCAAGGGTGTTCTTAGATAAAGAGAAAGGTATGTTACATTAACGTGTGTTTGTACCACTTGAATTTGCAGAACTTTGCAAGTTAACATACATGTGTTTATATACCAGGTAGAATTTTAATATTTTCTTATTAATAATTGCGTTGCTGATAATCGTAAAAAAACATCAGATTGTACATAATTCACTCCACTTTGAAGTGTTCTTTTTTTTTAAGATAAAATTATTGAACACTTTCAAGTTTTATTTTATACCCTGAACCCATTTTAGTTTTTGTTCAAATGTATGTAACGAAAGGAAGTCTCTTCGACCGCATAAGTCGATCTAGCCATGTCCGTCTATCCGTATGTATGAACGCATGGAAAATAACAATTTTGAACGTATGTTCTCCTAGTGCCCACACAATACGAGTTTGGTTCCGAAAATCGATAACTTGCCCCTTGTTCAATCGACATAAAAGTCCTGTTATTGAGCAAATCATTAGGTTTTGCGAGCTAGCGTCACCAAACATGACATTGTCAATTTAATATAATATGTACATGGAAAGTATATTTCATTTTATAGCTATCGCCACCCACCGCCACCACTCACCACTATTAACAGCTTTGCTACTGCAATTTAATTGTCTTCTGAACTGTGTACATGTGATGCTATTTCAATACGTTTTTTCGACGAAAATGAATTGTTGGAATGGCTGTCGAGTAGGGGCGGTGAAAGTAGCGCAGTTTTCTAGATTCTACCTGGATTTGGCGTTCGTAGAAGAGGTCTCTTAATTGCTTTTATCTAGCTTAGGCTGAAACAGTTTATTTCATAAGTTTTCTGTTTGCCCATTTAGAAACATCTTTTCTTAATGGAAAAAATGATGGCTCAACATAAATTTAAATATTACATTTATTTTTATTTAATTTATATTATATTTTGCATAGTTTTATTTTATACAAAAATGAGCACATCGTATAATGCTTAGAGCCTAATCAACATAATTCATTTGATTGTTTTTCAATTTTAATTTATTATTATTATTGTTTATTCACCACTCAACTGAAATACTCAACAAAAAAAAACACCTTAGAAACCAGTCTGGCTTGAGCACATTTAAAAAAAATTAACATTTAAATTCTTAACTTTGTAACGAATTTTGTCCATAAAGTTCACCAAAAATTTCTATAAATTTAAAGGGGATTTAGAATTAGATCCTACAACGCCAACAGCGTAAACTCAAAGCTGCTGAAATAGAGCTGGTCCTCATCCGATCCAGCTAGATGTTAACCTGTTGTGAAACACGCAATAAGCTCTACTTTAGTATTCTGGGATACGATATTTACGCAATAAGCCTGTGGAGCCAGCGATTAAGGTAAAGACTTTCCCAGTCTTTTCCATAAGTTTGATTCGAATTTCCTTAGTGCTGACTGCTTGGTTGCTCACCATTAACCCGGTGCTGCTACTTAGCCAGCTCAAGATTGGAAGTTTTCGCAATTTCTGTAGACCTTCTATATATCCCATGACTATCAGTAGGAAAGGACAGTACATTTTGGACTACCGTTAAGTAGCCTCGCTATCAATAAAAACATTAAGTGAAGCTCATATCATCCGTGGTGATTGATGATTGGTTATAGAATTGCAATTTTCACAATAAAAATGAAGATCCTGCTTCTCCCTAAGCATGTAAACATAGCCTGATATCTTAATATGAACGATGCAACAGAGCTGTTGGTGTGTAACCTTTATGATGCTCTCGCACTTTCAACATTATTATAATGGTGACAGCCTGATTTTAGTAAGATTAAAGCTCTATATATAATATATATAAAACTGTTTGTAATGACTGACTGACTGTCTGATTGGTGACCAATTAAGAAATTCCACCTGCAAGTGTAAAAAAATTCCGAAAAACTGATGGCCATCAGCTCATTTTCTAAGATCTTTGTTCAAAATCATTTTAGGGGTCTATCACACTTATTTTGAAAGTCCATCCCTCCTTGGTAGAAATAACGATTTTTAATAAAGTTTCAATTTAATTAATTTTAAAATATCTTTATAAAAATTAGTTTAAAACTATTCGCAGATTTCAAACTCCCGCGCTTTTTAATTCCTTCAAAAATCGTTGTGAAAATAAATTTGAATTGTGTATCACACTTTTCGCAAAATCTACTCTTCTTTTTAAGTAATATTTGCGGGTCAAAAGTTAAATGGGCGAAGTTTCGGGTTTTGTGTGCTTAGCTACTGTGGTTAAGCACTTTGTAAAATTATCTTACCTATGTTGTTGTGTAAAGACCTAATCGTTTACTCCCATATGAAAGGAATAATTTATCTTTTCTCTACATAAAAAGATTATAATTCTGATAGCGATAACTATTGAAGTCTATCTAAATTGTCTGCTTTTCCTAAAGACTTTCAGAGAATCATTACTTCTTAGCTATTAACCTTGCCTTTCCTACATACATCTTTACACTGATTTTAGTAAAGCTTTCGAATCTGTACATCATTCCTTGGTTGCTTCAAAAGTTATTTCATTTCGTCTTCCCAGTTAATCTTCTTAAGACTTATTTTATGCATTCATATTCTAATTGCATTCGGGTTAATTCTGATATCCCCAGAGAACTAATCTTCGACTAATACTCTTTAATCATTCTTTTTTTTCTCGGTATTGTTTTACTCTGACCTACTGTTAATGTCGATGATAATTTGTGCCCTGGTTTTGCAATAGAACAATTAATTACAAATTCTTTTTGTTGTGTATTTTATTATTTATTCGTAAGCTTACCATAAAAAAAAGATCTTCGTCATGTATTACGTGATACTCTTTTTCCTCTGGTATCGATGCATTAAGTGATGATGTTGCTCCAAGTTCCGCTTGGACTTGTGAAAGAGAGTTTTCACTTATGTCGCAATTTAAATTTGATTCAACAAATTCGTTTGATCCAAAATCTAAAATATTACTGAGATCAAAACTTTTTTTCTCTATTTCATTAGTTTTACTGTTGCTGTGCGTGTTGACATCTTTTACTGCGTCAGCCATAAGATTATTAATATGATTCAGTGTTTCGTCATTATTATGGTCAAAATTTCTTACAGGTGTACTATCAGCTTTTTTTAAGTCGTCGAAGCTATTATCTTTCGACTTTAAATCTTTATCGTTAGCCATATAAGCAATTAGCTGTGCTAATGCATCCGCTGAATCAAAACATGTTTTTAAATGCATATCATGAATTGAAGATCTCAGATCAATCTTTGCGTGTGATTTACTCTTCTCATTAAGATGTATAGAAAAATTAAGTAATCCAACATTTAAAACAGGTACTAAGCCAGTTTCACTATTTTGAGTCATAAAGTCCTTAATGTTGTTGGCACCTTTAGCCTATAATAAAAACATAAAGAAAGAAAATTATTAAAATTGTTTAATGCGCCGAATTTCTAATATTCCGATATTATTATATTTGTAATTTTCTTTAATTATTTTTTTTTTAAGTATGAAAAGTATATATAGTATAGTGACCCAGTATAGTCACACAACATCACATGTCTGGGAACAATGTCGTATGCAAATGTAGTTTAACAAAAATAAACAAGAACCTAACTAAACAGAAAGAGAATGATTTATATTGAGCATGAAATAGCAGAACAGAAAAATCAAAAAGGCTTAAGAAAGAAACTATCAATAGCAGCAACTAATAGTGTGCTGCAAAGTTGTCACTGAAATACAGAATCCTGGTTTCTTAAGAAAAAAATCTGCTCGTTTTATAAAAACTAAATGCTGTGTCTGCAATCTTTACACGATCAAATGTAACTTTTAGCACAATTGTTATGATAGGAAAGTCAAAGGAATGTGCAAAAAAAACAGCTAAAATATTGCTATATGAGAGAGTATCTGGAAGTCATCAAATATCAAAGACTCAAATGAAAGCAACAGCTTGAGCAATTTATAAGAAGTCAACTCTTGCTCTGTTGAAATGCAGAACACCATCTAGTCGAAAGTGGGTATTGAGACGGAATGAGTCGTCACGTGCAAATACCACTAAGAGGCTAATTTTATTTTCCAAAAGTACTTTAGAACAGAGCTAAGTGTGACCACTAACCAAACATCATATGGACTGGATAGTAAATAGACAAGTTGAAAGAGCACTGAGAGTAAGCCAAAGCAGAGATAAAAGAGTCTTCTTAGACAGATAGGCAGCGACCAATGAGTAATGTAGAGACCCTTAATTCGATGAGCAAAGTAAAAATATATATGGTGGCATGCCATGATGGGATTCTAATAAACAAGCCAAATAATTCATGCGGAAATATATATATATGGCATTTATCCCAGCGAACAAAGTATAGTAAAATAGTTCTGGTGTCACTTAACAAGATACCAACAAATTTCAGAATATGTCCAAAAACTGGCTTCGCAAGCACCCGTGAAAACTGAAAATTTTAGATAATGATACGATCAGACGTTGCCTTATACCAAATAACACCATCCTTCATAGCGATGTGTGGGTGACATTGAGAAGGTGGTAACTGTCGCCGATTAGAAAGTGCTGAAATTGGTCTGGAAGACGGTTGGAACGAGCTGCATTTTGTAAGCTCCTCTGGGCTCTGATTCAACGTTGATTGTTTTTCAATGTATCTATATGTGTTGAGCGAGGCCTCGCCGTCCGCTTAAGCAAATGAATGTCTGCAGAAAATGCTCTATCGACTGCCTCCAAATGGACTACTCCCTGCATTGCTGAAACTGGAAGCAATTTGGTGTAGGTGAAATCAATAGAAATACACAAATGTTGCAATTAAGATGCTATAATTTTCGATATTCGATTCGTAGTAACGGCAGGAACTTTCTGACCATGCATTTTTAAGTTTTTCCTTGAATTCATTCGGTTGTTAGCATACTAATTTTATCCAAGGCATGTCGTTTGCCCCACGTACTCAAGAAGAAAAGGGGAGGAGTGCCAAGTGGTAAATCGTTTAAACGACCGTTAAATCACACAAGCAGTGCTAATTAAATAGTTGTTTACATACATTGTATCATTGACAACCAATTTTTGAAAAACTCCAGCATTTCCGGTAATGCCTTAAGGAAAGTGCACTTGATACAATTCGCTTAATTCAAATGTCAAACGCTAATTATGCTGGTTTTAGAAAGGTGAATACGGCTGCGACGACACAAATGCACAAATTATCGGATAATAGTAAACACGTTTGCATAACGTAATCTGAGCTGCGAATGCTAGTAAGACCCATGATCCACCGTTGGATATCATACCATCCTGTAAGCGGTTTACAGCCTTCACGAAGCCCTGTGCCCAATTTGCTTGCCAAAGGGCCATTAGCTCAGAGTCTGCTGGCAAAGTGTATGGTTGCAAGCAGCTTAATTTGTTGCATTGTGCATCCCAAGTACTCATACCGCTGCTATTGGATCACACGATTGTCATGATTTTTCACTGCCGCCACAGCAAAGCAAGCTTGCTCATCCCAAAATATCTTGGCGGCAACTTAACCTTCTCCATCCGCTACCGCAAAGCATTTTTAGCACGATGTTGTCATACTTATCATAGCAGTCAAGAATATAAAAAACACCCCAGCTAAAGGTGTTTTCCATCCGGTTTCAAAAATTTGCAGTCGCCCCCACAGACAATGTTTTGTTTTGTACGGGTCGCACCCGCACACAGCCACCTTTAATGGCGTGAGTCTCAGCATCAAAAGATCAGATTTACTGCTACTGCTGCTGGCGTTGACATAGTTAAAAGAGATTTCTACGTAAATGATCTCATCTTTGGCGGCAGCTCAGCTGCCACTGAAACGGCTCTCAAGAGTGACAATTCTGTCAGCATAGCTTGTTTTTACGACTAAGCTGCTGAGTGAAATATGCCATTCGCCTGTATATTCGGCATTCGGTACTACTGTTGGTGAGACATAGCCGTTGTGTTAACTTGGATTCACAATGATGCTTCGGAATTCAATGTCAGCCTTGCTAATCGCGTCTTATAATTTCACAAGGAGTCCTGCCCAGTGAGCTCGCTCGGTGTCCTGTGAGCCTGTTGAATCCTAGCCAGAACTTCGGTACAAAGTCTTCCTCGAAACTTCAAAGCAACTGGATTTCTCGATTAGCTGCAAGAAATTTAACTTGTTCTCCAAGCTGTATCGGATTACCGCTTATATTTACATATTTGTAAATCGAATACGAGGAGCCGAACTAGCTGTAGATCACGTGCACCAAGGCACACACATGTTAGTTTAAATGGCTATTAAGGTGATGACTACAAGGCACGGAGGGAATAAGGAAGGCTTGTCAAATCGTCTAGCTCAATGGCCTCTAGCTGTCTGCGAGACAGCGGAGGCCCGTCGGAGAATTTCTCAGTGCGAAATAAGATTATAGGCATCTTGCTTGCTTGTTTTTCTTTGTTTATTTTAATGACAACACTTTCTCAATTTCCAAAGAAATACCAAAATTAAATCGAATAGTTCAATTGAAAGGCTGATGTATTTTTAAGAATGAACGACCTCTTTGTGAATTAACTTAACGAAATATCTGGAAAAAACAAGTTAGACATAAATGTGGCCACTGTACAGAAGCGACAGAACAATAATCACTATGCAACGAAAATAGTTAAAGACGACCAACACGATTATGACAACGAACTAAGGAGGAGTGAAGTCGCTAAACGGCAAGTTAGAGGTACGACAGCCGAGAATAAACGAAGTGTGACGGTGTAAACTTTGTAATGAGTGTTAATATAATAATCAATTTTTTGTATCTAACTTTAAATTTAAAACCCCACATAAATTTAAATATTTTCTCATTAAATACGCAACACAGACCAGGTAATCAATCTTAGCTGAAACCGATTCTTACATTAACCACTGGAGTGTCATTTCGCATCGGGACACTTGTACAGGATTCATTGCGAGGTATCGCTACTCAGCTTCAAAATGTTGATGCTCTTATAGCTTTTGAAATATGCATTGAAACCAAGGTTCAAAATTGTTTTTATCGATATTTGGAAATATGGCTAGACAATATTTAACATATTATTTTCAAATATATAATATCAGCGGGTATAGCCCGTCCTTGTCCGTGGCAGGTATGTTATAATAATGTCTTCAAAAAGCTTTGAAAGTGATTTTGAAACTGTGTTCATTTTATTCTTATGTGGAGCTTTGAAAACAGGCTTGATGCAAATCAAGCACAACTTAAAATTCACCAAAAACAATTTTTACATGCACTTTCCATCCAAGGAGTTTAGATTTTGCGAAAAATGTGAAATACGTCTCAATTGATATTTCATATAGTTCCTTAAAAATAAATTTGTGCGTGAAAAGTCACCGACTAAATTTTTTATCCCCGTTTATACCAAGAAGGGATGTATTTTCCAAAAAGTGGGAAGCACCCCTAAAATGAATTTGAACAAGGAACTTTCAAATTAAGTTTGAGTCCGATGGGATGGGGTTCGCAATTTGGAGTTTCCCAAAACCATGAATACATTTTTCTGTAACCAGTACATTATAATTATTGAGAAAAGTATTATGACTTGCGCAAAATTAAAACTCTTCTATGTCGTCAGCTATGGAGCACTGTTAGATTATACTGACCTTGGTAAAGCTGACATCTGTTTGCTATGTTTTTTGGTCCCTAACATTTTTAATGTAAATAACAACGACATTAGCCGTTGATTTTTATGAAGCCGCCATTAGCCTTTATAATTCTCGAAAACCTCGTGTTTTGAACCTTTGTATATACTTTTAGCCAATTTCCTTCCTACAGGTGTGTTTTTAAACAAGTGGAGTTATCATACAGTCACGCCATTACGGCATTACGAAACTATCTCCAAATTGCTTCAGCGTATAATCGGTAAGCATGTCTCATTCATTAAACCAATAAAACAAAAATGGTAAAGAAAATCCCTAAATTATTTACAGTAGACCAGCCTGTCGAGAAACCACACTGTAGGGGTCTACCTACTGTAAATAATTTAGGGATTTTCTTTACCATTTTTGTTTTATTGGTTTAAGCGTCGTAGTCAGAATGATTGGGTATACATTTTCATATATAATCAATAGGCAATTAAATTGTGAACAGGTTGTGAACTTTGGCAACTGCAATCGTCTCTGAATCGCATTATGAGTCGGGCACTAGGCGCATGATCAGCTAGTAATAATAATGTGTGTCAATTAATTCCTTAACATATGTGGAGCTGACACAGTTATTGAAAACGAATATGAATAAAATTAAATTATCCAAGCTGATCGGTGCAGCCAAAACAAGTATAAGTTTAGTGAGTGACATGCCAGAATGAAACTGGGGATAACTTCCGACTGTATGAAAGTCAGATATAAATAAAGTAACTCCGCGCCAAAAAGGGATTGGCGATTATTTATAGTCTTTTTAAAGAGATTGATTATTAATTTTATATACTAAGCTTGTTTTTATCGGGAACGCAATAATAATACATTGGCTGTATCCCAAGCCACAAGTTTTATGGTGCACAAAAAGAGCTCTCTCGGTCCACTTCCATTTCTTATTTTCATTGTTGGTATAGGTAATACCTTCCGTTGGTTCGATTAGATTTTACTTGTTGATGCATACACATTTTTTCACAGTTTGTTGTGATGACTTGAATACTAATGTTATTTGTCTAAATTAAAAACATAACTTTTTACGATTTAATGTAGCTAAATGATATTATGTTGGTCTTAATAAAAGTAAGTAGCTCCTTCTGATGTTTTATTCCAATAAACAAAAGCCTACACGTAAATATGAAGCTTAAGACCGATTGTTTATTTAATTACCCCTAATGTTTACGCGATGATAGGCTTTGTAACGCCCAACTTTGCACCGATTAAAGACTCATATATTAGATATTTTATACACACTCCCTTTTGAAAATAGAAGAACCATAGCTGTGCTGTTTTTTAACAAGTTAATTGTTGTTTAGTTATTGCTTTTTACTCTGGGAACTCAGACAATATATGCATGCAATGAGCATAGCATTAAAAGATCTGAAATTTAAATCACAATTCAATGTTTTGTCAATAGTATTGATATAAAAAGCAAGTCCTAGGATTTTTTAAAAATAAATTTACCTAAAAAACTACTATCCTTAATATTTCATGTTGACAATATAATTAGGTTTATACTTCAAGGTATATTTATTGGTATTTTTTAATGTACTTACTGTTTGGCCAATTGACAGAACGCAATCTTCGCTTATCAGCCGTAAAGTACATCCAGTCATAGGATATATAATGTTGCTACTAAATGAACAATACCCAATATCAAGTAATGTCCGGTAGGATAAGTATTTTGGGCTGCAATTTTCAATATAAAGACAAAATATCAGTTATTATATTCTGTATCTAAATGGCAGATAATCAATCTACACAATGAAATGCTACGGATATGTGTAATGTAATTTAAAAAAAAATGATGGGATTTGAAAAAAAAATGCATTACGATACACTGTGGTCAAGAAAATGATGCACAAGAAAATTCAACTAACTTACACGTGTAAATGTGTGTAACAAACTGTAATTATAAATTCTAGAACAGCATCATACGCCTAGCCTTGTCCCATGGCTGTGAAGTATGCGAGAGTATGAGTATGAGAGATGATTAGGTTGAAGGTAGTTGCGACTAAGACTTCGTAATGGAACGTATTCTGTTGTTAATTTATTTTTATTAATCCTATGGCAAAGGAGTAACAAATGCAATTTTTTTGTGTTGATAGAAGAAGATTCAGAGTATCCCTTTTTCAGCATGTAGTGTGTATGTATATGCATTAAATAACACCCTGTATTTAAAAACATAAGTATGCGACACTTAGTTGCATACAATAATAAACATAAACCCAAATGTGCTGAACCAATTGACCTAGGCCTAGCACTCTAGCAGGCCGTTTAGCTGACGGCGCATATCCCACGCTACGCCTAATTAGCATAACGCACATTCCCTCTATTTTAATTATGCTCTGCTGCAACAGAGCGATACATATAATAATATCTATATCTAAGGTTTGGAAACGGACAGAGCTCCGAAAAAATAAAATTCTAAAAACCTCACTGAACCAAAACATTCGTGTCGTTTTCCTGAACTTATTACATGGCGACCGTGACTTGGACACGAATCCCTACCTGGAGACATTAGACCAGGCTAAAGGATAAATAAAAACTGCGCCTTCATACAAAACTATGCGGATAGTGCACGACGATTCGTCGCGTCCTGTAGTTAGTACAGACGATTTACTCACAAATTCGCACAATACTCACGTCATTTGACTAGATTGTGCAAAAGGAATGTCCAATTCGAATGACAATGACGCATTTAATTACCTAAAAAAAGCATTAATGAAACCAACATTACTGCAATACCCTGACTTCAGCATTTTCAGAATTTTGCATTACCACAGATGCAAGTAAACATGCATGTGGTGCTATACTATCCCAAGAGTACAACGGTGTGCAATTGCCAATTGCATACGCATCCCGAGATTTACACAGGGAGAAACCAATAAATCAACTACAGAGCAGGAATTAGCTGTTATTCATTGACAAATAAAACACTTCAGACCATATGTATATGGAAGGCATTTCTTGTTAAAGCAGACCATAGACCCCCAACCTATTTGTTCAATGAAAAATCCCAAATTAATATTAACGAGAATAAGACTAGACTTTGAAGAATACCAATTTTCGGTAGAAACCTCAAGGAGAATGATAACCATGTAGCGAATGCATTATCCCGCATACACATTGAAACATCAATTGACATGAACAGGAAAATATTAATGGTTCAAACAAGATCATTAAAAATACAGGAAAACATCTGCGCAGATGACAAAATAAAATTTCCAAAAGATCTAAAAGAGCCCAATGTCAATGAAGTCGTTAGCAATAATGACGTAAAGAAATTTTTGAAACTAAAATTCGGTAGAATAAATTGTTTACTTAAAAAAGGAAAACGAATAATTTCACAATTCAGTTGTACTCTAATGGAAAATTCGGCTTAGGTAAATTTTTTCAAAGGCGTATGAATTTAAACATATCATGATGATCGTATAGAAGGAGGCCATACAGGGATAACGCTTACCTTGTTAAAAATTAAGAAATACCATTACTGGCCCCAAATGACTAAGACAATTACAAAGTATGTGAAAACCTGTGCGAAATGCCCAGCAAAAATCACAACACATACCAAAGACGCCTGAGGACCCAATCAGGTTTGGCGGAATAACAGCTAAGTCAACTGTGTTGTAATAAAAATGTATGCTATTTTTGATTCAACACAATAAACATTTATAAACGAGAAAGAAAGGCTATCGTCGGCACGCCAAAGATCTAATACCCTTGCAGACCCAACTTTTTCATAATGTTCATAGTGCTTTACCCGTATCTAAGAAGCACAGGGAAAATAGTCAATGCCGAGGTTGGTCAGCATATCTTTAAAACAAAAAAGGTGTTTATACAAGAACCTAGTTTTCGACCGATCGTTCGTATGGCAGCTATATGATATAGTGGTCCGACGTAAATAAGATTTTGCAAAAATAAAGGGAGCACAGTGAAACTTCTATATGCCTTTTTAAATCAAAATATATTGAATGACAAAAAAGTTATCCATACAACAACACTTTTCGACCGATCGTTCCTATGGCAGCTATATGATACAGTGGTCCGATCTTAAGGGTTTTTTCATATATATGAAGAGCATAGTAAAACTAATAAATGCCGAGTTTGGTCAAGATATCTTGATAAACAAAATGAAGCGATAACAATGTATAATTACGTGTTAGTCTAGTAGGGACAAAGAAGTTTAATAGGCTACTCAACCAAGAAAAGTCGATTTCAGCCGTAATTAAGTTATGCAAAAATATCACACCAAGTATAGATCTTCGATTTATTAAAGAAAGAAGGAAAATCATGATACGAGAAAAGAGTAGCGGGCTAAAGTGGACCTTGGGGAACACTAGAAGTCACCTAAATATGCAAATATTATGAGATCCAGTTCATAAGGCATAATTTCTGAACCAGTACGGAGTTATTAACAGATTAAAAAAACTAAAATTAGTATAAATGACGTTAGTCTGCCATCTCTTCTTAAAACCACCAAACACTAGGAGAGTAAACGCAATTCTCGTTCACCTCGTTACAAAGAAAGGGTACCCAATGACCATACGAAAATTGGAGGAATAACTCGATTATGCAATCAATACGTTATAGAGTGATTGCGAAACAGTTTCAGTTTCAGCATCTGTCTGCCGAAGAATCCGCAAATGTTTCATCTGATGGCACCAATTTAGGGTTAAGAGCTTTTTCCAAAAATAATAATTAATGCTCATTTTCGTTGTTCAGTGGCTAGTCTAAGAAACAACTAGGTGACTCCAAAATAATAATATTCGATACTAAATTGCTCAGTATGTGCCGCATTTCGTTCTGGCTTTCGTTCTTTGTAACTGACGAGCTAGCACAACGATTGCAGAAGTGTTGAGAAAATCAGCTTACTTAGCAATGCTTAATGCAATATTCAAGAAAAAAAGAAAATCCATAATGTGGTAAAGTCGCGAATCAATTGCATAGAGTTCTTGTTAGATCTATGGATCTTGAAGACAATTTTGGAGTACCAACCTGACCTGCGACAGACAAAAGATTGACATCCTTATCGGACCTAAGACATTCTTAAAATTTCTTTCTGCCAGTCAGATTCATTTTCCGAATTGTCGGATTCTCAGTGTCTCGTGGCATTAAAAACCAACATATCGTAGGAAGACCCATGTTTTTGTCATTGGAAGAGTTGCCTGCGTCTAAAATTGTCCGAACTGTCGAACAGCAGCTATGTAAAGGCCGCTTTATGGATAATTTAGAAATAATATCGCAAGGCCGATTTAAAGTAAGACTGTAATTTAAATCTGGTCCCAATCAGCTTGGTAACTCTTTCGAGGTTGCCATACGGTGGGTATTGTCTCAGAGCCCGATCTTAGGCATATGTACTTAGAATTCATGAAAGAATATTAAACCTTAAGTCACATGTATAAAAAAGTTATTCAGATTCCAAGTACTCCTCATTTTGATTCTGCATCAGAGTGTCTTACAACCACAAAAGACATCGACATTTGATTGCCCTTCTTAAGGTTAAACCGACCATTGTAGAGGAGCTAGTTTTGACTCATGTGGACAAAAATCCTTTTGAATCCTTGAGGTCATTATGAAGTGTCGCAAATACTTCTAAGTGCAGATTTCAAACTAACTAAATGGTTTTCAAACTCTCTTCGCGACTAACATAAGGCAGGGGTTATTACATTAAACTTCCTTTACACAAATAATTCTTTATTTGTACAAACATTTTTTCATCGTTTCGCATGAGAACAAGGTTTCCTTCTGAAAAATCTGTTTTAGTGTTTAATAATACAAATTTGTATTTTTTTTTTGAAGTTCAGTTATTTATACAATGTTCGTCTTCGAATTGAGTGCAAATCTCATTTTGTCTGTTAATGCATCGATATCACAGCCTGTTTGATGAACACCGAAAAACATCATTGATGATTTGAACTTTATATAATGTGGTGTTCACCCAATCAATTGCATCAAAATTGTTCAGTGTATTTTAGCGTTCTCATACTATATGGCAAATCCGTTGCATATGGGTAAGAAGGGTCTGATGATTATGAGCAATTGTATGTAACAGGCAGAAGGAAGCATCCGACCACATAAAGAATATATATTCTTGATCAGCGTCCACAGCCGAGCCGATCTAGCCAAGTCTGTCCGCCTGCCCGTCTGTCCGTCTGTCCGTATGTATGAACGCAAGGATCTTAAAAACTACAAGAGCTAGAGACTTGAAATTTGGTATATAGGTCCTCCTAGTCCATGGACTACTCCGTTTTCAAGCCATCGATAAAAATCGAAATCCGGTGTTTTAGCAAATTGGGTAAATATTAAGAGCTAGAGTCACCAAACATGATATGTTGCTTCTAGAATAGTATATATGTATAAAACAAGTATCTTTAATTTTTTAGCCATCGCCACCTCCCCGCTAGCACCACAACGCTTTAAATCAATTTAATAAACCAACTTGTATTGCCCACCAATTTAAGCTACAATCTTAGTGCAATTGACTTTTTGAAAATTCACAAATATTCTATATTCTATATTTTTATATAAAGAAAATGTGTTCTGGCTGCCCTCGTGTTTGCAGCAGCTAGCGCAAATTCCAAGAATTCTGTAGACACGTGCACACACACACACTCGTGCGCTTCTTCTTTGAATTCTATCAAAAGCATTTTGATAGATCATACTCATTTATTGGCGAGGATGTTGAGTAGAGGCGACGGTGAGTTGTGCGGTCTGTTGCAAGTTCGAACCAAATCGAGAAAAAGTTTTTTTTTTAATTTATTTTAATTTCTATCTAGTCAGAAGCTTCCGACTAGAGCCTCTTGCCTGTTTTGAATCATCAATGCTTTATTTTGAGAGTACTGAAATAATTATGGTATTAAGCCCCTCAGCAATTTACTCTTGGTAGGTTTGTAGTTGTCTCAACCAGTTTCGTGCCTTCTGCGTCACAATCCTTTACAAAATGTTGCTTCGCAGGCCGGAGCTACTAAATATAATGCTTAGCCTGGTTAATTTTGCAATGACTTTGTTTGCAGTTTGTTTGTTTGCAAAACTTGGTATGTAATTCGAAATCGCCATAATATGTTTTATAGTTTTAATGCGTTGAGTAAAGTGAACCCAAGAAATCGATGTGGTAAGTGCTTTTCTTCTGTTTTGGATGAAGCAGTTCTTTTTGCATGCCTTTTTTTACGATTTGTTAAAGTGCAGGGGACGCAACACGCGATGTTCTTTTTATCTTCTCTTGAGGATTTGAAATAAAATATTCTCGGCAAATTAACTCTTTTGTATTTTTCTGTTGCAATACATAATAGTTCTTTTTTGCAAGTCAATGAGTACTACTTTAAGCTCATCATCCTTTATTAGTTATCGATAGTAATCGATTGCATGAGGCTAAAGTTTTTAGCTCAATTGATCTAAAAAATTGATTTTTTCACCCACCAGTGGTAGCATCAAGTAGAAAATATACTTCGTCTGTGACACATCGAGGCTAATTGTTTCTTAGAGCGCCGTTTGTATTTTTAAACTCAAAAAGTAGAAGAAATATAATAAGTATATAAGATCCACAAGCAATAAAGAAGTAAGATAGATTATTGGTATTGAGAGGCTATTTTAGGAAATTTATACCAAATTGTGGAATAATAGTTGCCGTGGCAAACCTTTGCACTTGCCGCATTGGCTTCGGAGCAAATTCTCATTATATTTTTCACTTCACTTTTTTGAAATTTTTCGTACTTTTAAGCCGTTACGAAAACACAATCTCAGCATGTAACCAAAGTTATTCGCCAAAAATAAGTTTAAGATCATTACATTTTCTTGAGACCATGTAAAATCTAGGACATCGATAGAAATCTTCACGGATGATATTGAATATAATGCCAGTATCACATGACGCCATGCATTTTTTTATTAGAGAAACAAACTTTTTTACTGGTTATATCAGTTTTGATTTGCAAGTACGTGTTTTTGATATTGTAGGAACTGAGCACTAATTTTAAAGCATTATTTTAAGCAGTAACTACTCTTTTAACCGATTTTAGTTTTTCGCGCCATTTAATATTGTTTCGTTTGCAACTTTTTCATCTATTCCGTCAATTGAATACCGTATAAAAGCATTATCTGCAATTTGACCTTGATAAAAACTGTTATT
Source organism: Drosophila kanekoi (assembly GCA_037075305.1). Classification (NCBI taxonomy): domain Eukaryota; kingdom Metazoa; phylum Arthropoda; class Insecta; order Diptera; family Drosophilidae; genus Drosophila; species Drosophila kanekoi. Next base: position 56,901 of record JBAMCE010000246.1, read on the forward strand.
CAATAAAAGAACTCAAATACACGTTTGGTGTTTTCGAGATTAGTTTGCGTAAGACGATCGTAAATTACTTTTCTGCTTAAACTTGAACTAAATGCTGTCAACAATGCTTTAATGCAATAAGTGAATCTCCACAAACTATTCCTCATTAAATAACGAAAAAGATGCAAATGAATGATGCTTGAACATATTCTATGCATAATACGTTGAATATTGAAACAGGTCAGTATTCCTTCCGTATTCCGTTATTCCAAACCTGAAAACCGAAAATTTGCGTAATCGTTCGCGATAATCTCACGACTTTCCGATAATTTCCCTCTTTTTCATTTAAGAAATTATGAAACTAAGTTATGCTTCCTTTCCTGAGCGTAAACTATTCCATATTAAATATATATATTATATATATATGTATATAATTTTATATATTTTTTCCACTTTGATTGAAATGTTCTTTCAGCATCATTGTATTTAACAAATGTCACTCACTCACCTTCGTCAGGCGGCTCGGGCGCCCAAAAAGGTGGGGGTGCGATAAAGCTATCAAAATATTAATTGTTATGTTTAAAATAATATAACATCGGTTTAAATTAAACGGTCAGCAAATAGATTTCTTTTCTCGTTCAGAAACGGGTCTCACAAGCTTTTTGATTAGGTCGAACTGAAAGTCTCCTCTTCGTCGTTTTCGGAACGCTGTTCTTTGCATTGGTCACGTTTTCGTCATTTGCTTTAGTGGGTTCGCTGACTGACGAAATCGCCCTCTTTTGATACGTTGTAAGTTGCTGGATCTCTTAATGGTTGTTGTCTACGGATCTCGTTAGTTGGGATTAGGTCGGTAATGGGCAATGGTATACCTCGAGAAATACCAACCGACATTAAAAATGACTAGAGCCCCCACGATTCAGGATAATTTTATACATCCTGTTTGTCAAATTGATACTCTCACGATCCAGTTAAGCTTGGACGACTATTGCGGTGTGGATTGGAGCGTTATCATGTTGAAATTTCCTAAGCAAATGTCTGGCCCCAGGATAAGCCATTTCCGAAAAGATTTTGTTAGAGTCGCGGTCATTTTGGGAGACATTAATTGAAGTTTGTTGACAAACAATAGTTAAAACCATCCGGGCCCTCCAAATTAAAAACAATAAACACTGCTCCTTTTAAACACTTTTACCAGGTGTTTTTATTTCTGTTTTGGGTTTTTGACGTGTATAGCTGTCTGTTACACCCGATTTTTCTTCTATTTTAGCGGCAGAGTCGTGCGAAAAAGATGCACAAATGAAAATGGTTCTTTTATCATCTACGTGAAACTAGCCATGTGGATCCCGTAAAAAATTGTTTCTGATTTTTCGGTGTATAGAAGCCGCTCTCACTGAAGCTTTTGTATTTTCTTTTTTCTCATTGTTTAATGGACTTGCACGTACCATTTTATATTGATTTATTCAATATCAATCCAAACAAAAAAATTGTTCAAATTGTGCAAGTGCACACATCGCTTTTGTAACTGAACGAAAAGCAAGATTGAGGAGTGATATTTGAATGAGCTACAAATTTCTTACGAAATTTAATCGGAATCGCCTATTATAATTCTGGTGAACTCCCAAAGTGGAATATTTTTTTCCTGGAATGGGTAGAAATAATAGAAATAAAATGCTCAGGAAATTGGGTAACTGATAGATTAAAACCTACTCGCATTTAACATTTCATGAAAAGGGGCGCTACTCAAGAAAGCGGCAGTGTATATTCCATAACTCTATCTTCTATCAATGCTGAACAGCTTAATGCAGAATATAACCGAATATTACGATTAAAGTCATTCTGAAAATTGAGCATAACTAAAAAGATCTTGCTAACATTCAAATCGGCATACCTGTCCATACATTGCAGCGTATACTGAAAGGTAAGGAAAAAAGTCTTTCTTTATTTCTTATGTTTTTTTATCGGTCTTCTATTGTATGGGGCTTCTAATAATAATACATATATATATTTTAGTCTGTATCTAATAAACTATTAGCTTATATTAAGTGTGAGTTGAGTAATTTTGATTTTAGTGGTTGATGGCTATTTTGGTTTTCAAAGTTTCCCGAATTCCGCAGTCCAGTCATTACTGTTAGTATTGCTGAAGATTTGTGTATTTTTGTCCATTAGTTCCATGATTCTGTCTACGACCTATGGTAAATTGTCTATTGCCATTGTCATTTATTCGTCCCGTCTATGAGTTTCCCCTATATCTATGAGTTTCCCCTATCGTCGTCCGTTTATGTTAATATAATATATTTGACGAATTTTGTTGTAAATCTGGATTTTCTGCACTATTGTTCGATTGGCGCGGTCGGCATCACAATTTTGCCGAGTGTACCCTATTGACACTTCTCCTGATTTTCCATTTGCTCTTAAACGACCTTCATCAGGGTACCAATAATGTCTTCGTACAGCGACTAAAATATTCTTTGGTAACGAAAATATCTTACTTCCAGAAGAGCAACAAAAAATGTGTATATGCAGTTTTGTTTTTATCTATTATTTAACTTTATTTACCAAAAAAAATATATTCAATATTTTCAATAATTTAAAAGTTATAAGGAAAAAACAAAAATAAGACACGTTTTGGGCTGCAATAAAGTCTTCGTACACCATACTATTCTAGCACTTAAGCTGCATACGAAATGCAAAAAATGTAACGGTAGTTTTTGAATGTGTACATAGGCATTTTTGGCACATCTTGGAAGCAAGTTTCTGAGAATTTTTTATAAATTGGTATAGTACGTTGTTAGATACTGCTTAAAAATGCCAGGAAAATATTTAAGCATTGAAGAACGTCGGCTAATTTTAAATATGCACGTTTAGCAAAAAAAAATCTTATGCAGAAATTGCAAAGATTATATGTCGCAGTCGTTCCACCGTACAATCTGTCATTGGACGGTTTAAATGTGAAGGGCGTGTGGAAAATAAGCCAAAATCTGGCCGCCCACAGAGTTTGACAAACAGCGTTCGACTGGCTATTAAGCGAATGGTTGCCTCGGATCCATTTATAAGCGCAAATAATATAAGCTCAGAGCTTCTACGGTCAAACCAAAAGCAAGTGCACCACGAAACGGTTAGAAAGCCGTAGTAGATGCCGGGTACAAGTCACGCACACCCAGATGAAAACTATAAATGCGCCTCCCGAGTTTTGGCGTAATGTCATATTTTCGGACGAGTCTAAATATAACATATTTGGCTCAGATGGACGGCTTCGAGTGTGGAGAAGGAGAGGCATATAATCCAAAAAATACAATTAAAACAATAAAACATGGTGGTGGCGGAGTGATGGTATGGGGTTGTATGGCTGCAAGTGGCGTCGGCAGCTTGGAAATAAAAATATATTGATATAATAATAATTTATTGATATTTAAAAAAAAAAATTTTAGGCCAAGCGTGGAAAAATTGGGCGCATCGAGCTCATTTTACTTTCAACAATATAATGACCCCAAGCATATGGCTTATAAAACGCGGTTGTATCTTGCATATAATACGCCAAACTTACTCAAGACGCCACCCCAGAGTCCTGATTTAAATCCCATCGAGCATTGTTGGCCCCTTTAAGAAAAAAAATATCAGGAGTCACCACATTAGCTCAAAAACTACGCTCATAGAGTTGTTAAAGGAAGAGTGGACGAAAATCGACAAATCCTACACCGGCTTAAGGCATAAAAAAAATAGAGGATACCCTACCAAATACTAGGTTAAAGTTATTTACCTTCTAAGATAATTTTAAAGTAATTAACTTAAGTGTACGAAGACTTTATTGGAGCCAAAAACGTGCCTTATTTTAGTTTTTTCCTTATAACTTTTATATTATTAAAAATATTGAATATATTTTTTTGTTAAATAAAGTTAAATAACAGATAAAAACAAAGCTGCACCTTAACTTTTTTTGTTGCTCTTCTGGAAGTAAGATATTTTCGTTACCAAAGTATATTTTAGTCGCTGTACGAAGACATTATTGGTACACTGTATATATTCGTGACAATTGTCGCTGCGAATACACACAAGTTTCTCTCCAGTTTGGAGGCCAACCAAATTTTTGTATTCGAAAAAATGGTTGTCTTTGCCTTTCATGACTGACCGCCATGACTTTCACTCAAAGTGATAGTATACATCTGTGTGAGCTAGTTCCAAACGCTGTCCCACTAGCAGTTCGACGGCTGAACTAGCTAGCATCCATTGCATTCAGTAAGCAAAAATGTTTTTGCTCCTATCGACGCATTTAAAACAGACAACGTTTATGTGTTTCTTCTATATGCATTATTTTTGCATTATTGCGTTTGCCTAGCCTGCGGAATTTCAATTTACTTTTCTGAAATTTTTCCTCTTGGCTCCTTTTTTAGTTTTATGCACATAAGTACAAAGAGCTGTCGCAGAACCAAAAGCTTCAAAAGCTCTATCAAGTCTCTGGCTAACGAAGTCTCAAAGATCGATGAATTCATAAATACGGAAAGCTGGGCACACGCTGAGAAACAATATATTTATTATATGAGGTGCCTCTGCCTGTTACAAATTTCGCAATTTCAATGGTTCAGTGTATTAAAGGAAAAACTACTATTTTCAGCATAGCGAAATTTAAATACCCTTGAAGAATTGTGACACGAATTTTTCAGATGTGTGATGAGAACTGCAAAGTTATCGATTGCTGAAGATATCTTGAAAAACATAATTTTTTCCCTATGACCGAGTCTATTTGCTGAGTGTTATTGTGTAGTGATTATATCACTTATTGATAATATATATGTAAGTATCCCGTAAAACTTATAAATGCCGGGTTTGGTTAAGTTTTCCCCAAAATAAAGAAAGTGTTTCATTCAATTACTTGTGTTTCCGAATTTCATTTATATTTCATTTATATATAATATAGTGGTCCGATCCGCTTGTTCAGATACGTAACGCTAGCAAAGCAAAAAAGGACCTATACAAAGTTTCATAACGATAGCTTTAAAGCTGAGAGACTGGTTTGCATAGAAACAGTCATACCACTAACCATACAACATGTAGGCTGGACAACTGAACCAACAAGCACACATGCGCATAAATGCTTCTATTCATATACAAAATATGCAAGTGTGCGTGAATATGGCAAGTCCAACAAATCGTAAATGCACACATGCCAACACTTAGGTTCCCTTACCAACGATATCGAGCTAAAATGCAAGAATTTCGCATCGACGTGGCAAACCCTTTCATTATTTCATATTACCCGTCCCTTCAAAAGGGAAGAAATGCCTCCGACATTTGAGAAATATAAAATTTGTTCGTAGTTTTGCTTATCGGACACATACACACACAGACAGTTAAACGGTAAATAGACAATATGAAAGAGCACTGAGAGTAAGCCAAAGCAGTTTCCTGTAATGTGAGCGAATAAAGCGAAGAAAAAAGAGCAGCTTTGCCGTTCCCTCACACAAGTCATATGTATTTCATACTCTCGCTCTCTGTTAGAGCGTGCGGCCGCTTTCGAACCCGAACAATAACGAAGGCGACTTTGGACCAGCCGCTTTTGCGACAACAGACCCCAGCAAAATGCTCAGTTGTCCAGTCTATATGTTGTATGGTTAGTGGTCATACGGACAGACAGACAAAGCGGCTTTATCGACTCGATTTCTGATACTGATGAAGTATACGAATACACTTAATATTTCGGGCATGCGTCCTTCCTTCTATTAGAAAGAAAATTTGATGTATAGAATATCGGAATGGCCACAACAGCAGCAGACATATTCATTAAATATTCACAAGCCGGTATACACGACTATATGACCCGAAAATAATTACGTTTCTACAGTAAACTGTTTAGATTTTCACACTTTATCTGACATGGATATATGCACATATATATATATATATATATATATATATATATATACACGGGTATATATTCCTAACTTCAACACAGACTGAGGGGCAGCAAGACAAACATTGCACAAAACCAATACACTTACGTATATTCCATAGCCAAATTCCATACATGGCCCTGGATTTCCGACACAAGCGCGTATGGCTCATATGCTTCAATAGGATAGTCCTGCAAATATTAAATACTTTATTGGTATTGTATTGTCATATTCTTATGTACTTTAGCACTAAATTTAAAGTTATATATATTTTTCGAACCTCTCGAAACGTAAGAAAAATATTCTTGTCTTTATTTTTGGAGTTTTACAGTTGGAAGTTTTACAGCTTGAGACATTATCAGCGAGCTTACTCACATAAACTGAACACTTTATCTGACGCCCGCCTCTAATGTTAATTGCGCTGTATTTATGCAAACAGGCGGTCGGGCAGCAAGACCAATATATTCGTCTACGTTTTTGTTTCATACATTTGTTATTTGCAATATTACCTTGTGCATTCGTGTCACTGTTTGCAAATTTATTAAAAACGTTCTATAACTGCCTGGCAACAGCGAGCGATGTTGTTTTTGTTCAAATGTATGTAACAGGCAGACTTATTAAAGTATAAGTATATATTCATGAGCAGCACCAAAAGTAGAGCCGATCTAACCATGTTTATTTTCAATCGGTGTGGGTAATTCTTTTTTTAAGTCAAAGCTATGTTCCAGAGCTATTCTTAACACCACAGGTAGATAGTGGTTAGATAAGAAAATTATCTGTTACGGACAACCTTCAGTATCGGATCATAAGAACGCACCTTTCCCCTCGTATGCCTTACGATGTACGTAATTATATCTATACCTAGTGCGAATATACTCTCTACGTGAGATTAGCTGGAAGAAGACCCTTGCAAGGTCGTTGCCAGCTTGAGCCAATGTCCTTAGAAACCTAAACCACAGTTGTTGGAGAGAACCCAGCATAAGCTCCCAGAGAACTGGTCAGATGGATGCAGGAGCTTAGCAAAGACGTTATATATTGAGGAATCTGCAAAAAAATCGAACTGCAAAAAGAGGCTTTTGAAGTCTTCAAACGCAACAGCGTCTTTCACCTAAGCCAAGGCAAAGAGGGTTCGATATTAGATAATCTATCTATCTAGATAGTTCGTAGTTAAAAGGTGGAAGCGACTGAGGGATCATGCCCAGAAAGGGAGAACTCAGAACTCATAAGCACTACAGTGCCGGTAAGCCGCCAACTTAATCCACGCACTTGACCATGCTTTCGTGATAGTATTCAGCGTATCCACAAATGCTCCAGGACCCTAGCGGAAGTAAGTAGATGGCGGGCCAGCAGCTAGCAAATTATCGACAACAACACGCTGTTAGATGGCGCCTGATCGTACCGGTATCTTTGGCTGTAGTAGACGAGCTCACCGATTGGGCCACAGCGCTTTTTAAGTACCCCATAAGCATCTACACATCTATGGTAAAATACTCCTGAGGGGTCATTAGTTGGGATAAGTGAAAGCATTTAGGCTAGTAGTTTTGATTCCCAGCTCAAATCAGGGCTTTTAAAGCAAGACTAAGACTCACTTATTGACCCAATGCACAAATTTTAATTTTTTTTTTGGCTGTAGTAGACGAGCTCACCGATTGGGCCATAGAGCTTTTCAAGTACCCCATAAGCATCAACACATCTATGGTTAAATACTCCTGAGGCCTGATTAGTCCATACAGTCGAAAATCACCTCCACTATTTGTGTCACACCGCTTCCACAGTGTAGGCTCTGCTTGAGGGCAGAGGAATCCACTATGCAAAATCTCTGTGAATATCGGGTCATTACTTGGGATAAGAGAAAGCATTTAGGCTAATAGTTTTGATTCCCAGCTGAAATCAGGGCTTTTACAACAAGACTAAGACTCACTTATTGACCCAATGCACAAATTTTAATTTTTTTGCAAATATTACCGATGGATCACCGATTACTGAGCAAGACTATGGAAAAATCACGATTATTTTATTTCGTCACATTTCAAACGGTTCACGTCAAGCCCTCTTAGAGGATGTTCGCTGCTTCGATATTGATATTGTGTACGTAATAACAGCGACAGTGACACTAAAAGCCGTGTCTGAGCTTATAAACAAGTCCAGCTCGGATCGAACCGTCGTCGGTAACTAGTGCATAAAACATAAAACCATTTGTAGGCGGTTGTTTTGCAGAATACGTGCTTTTCTTTTAGGTGTGCTTGAAAAAAATTCCCTTACGCCGTATTTAAATTTTTTTGCACTTATAAATCCTCTACTGCCCTGTCAACTAACACTCAGCCAATATTTTTCATTAAAGACGTTGTCAGTGCTGTTGACTTGGACACTTGATCAACAGCTCTATATATTAAACTGTTTATCCTAACAGACTGATTTGTGATCAACGAACAGTCCACACCATATGAAACTGCAATTTTTACTGTACTGGTTTTTGGGATATTCCACCGTCAAGTGTGGAAAAATCGTACAAAATGTTTGAATGTTCAAATTAATTTCTTTTAGGGTTGTCTTACACTTTTGGGAAATCCTTTCCTCCTCTGTATAAATAGCGGTCGGTGCGTAGTTAAGCGCTCTATTTCACTTCCAAAGATCTTAACAGAAATCATTTGTGATGTGCCTCATACTTTTTGCAGAATGCAATCATACTCGGTGAAAAGTGTGATTCGCAGATTTTGTGGACGAAGTTTTAAGTTTTGTCAAATTTGATTATAAGTGATTTTAGAAATCCCATCCGCAAGTGTGGTAAATTACCAAAAACGAGGAAGAAAGGCTATCTTCGGCACGCCGAAGATCTAATACCCTTGCAACCATTTAATGCCGAGAAAATGGTTAATGCCGAGCTTGGTGAAGGTATCCTGATAAACAAAAAAGGCTTTTAATAAAAAACCTAGTTTTCGACCGATCGTTCCTATGGCAGCTATATGATATAGTGGTTCGATCTTAAAAGGATTTTGCATATATATGAGGAGCTTAGTAAAAGTAATAAATGCCGAGGTTGGTCAAGATATCTTGAAAGACAAAATGTTTTTTCATACAAAATCTTAATTTTCGACCGATCGTTCCTATGGCAGCTATATGATATAGTGGTCCGATCTTAATAGGATTTTGCATATACATGAGGAGCTTAGTAAAACTAATAAATGCCGAGTTTGGTCAAGATATCTTGAAAAACAAAATGTTTTTTCATACGAAAACTTAATTTTCGACCGATCTTTCCTATGGCAGCTATATGATATAGTAGTCCGATCCAGCTGGTTTTGACATATGTGCTGCGTGCAACAGAAAAAGGGACTTCTGCAAAGTTTCATTAAGATAGCTTTAAAACTGAGAGACTAGTTCGCATAGAAACAGACAGCCGGACAGACGGACAGACGGACATGGCTATATCGACTCGACTGTTGATGCTGATCAAAAATATATATACTTTATGGGGTCGGAGATGTCTCCTTCTATGCGTTACACATTTCACGACCAAATTATAATACCCTCTGCAAGGGTATAAAAAGTTTTTTATTTTCCACCCGATCGGCTTTAAAATCATTTTAAGAGATCTTTAAGAAAATTAATTTAAGACGTGTTTTACACTTTTCGCAAATTCCGCCCCTTGGATGATCATCGCAACTCTGCAAATTTGGCGTTTTGCAGATTTTTTTTGCCTATTATCAGCATTATCCGTTTTCGCGAAGTTATCCACAAAACTTTTTAAATTTCCCAATTAAAATACGTACCATAATTGGTAAGGTACATTTAAAGCAATTAATTATGATATTCTATTAGGAAGAGACTTTTCACAGGACTCTAAAACAATAATAGCCTACGCAAGCAAAATAATAACAAAAAATAAATTGCAATTTGCAACGCGCTATAATCATGAAAAAGAACTCGAGGAAAAGATGGAAACTAAATGCCTTAATCCACCATCATCAACCGACGAGGAGTTTAAGTTTAAGACCGCCTTTTCGACGAAATATTGATATTATGAGCACTCGAATGCCGTTTAGATTTAAAAACGCACCTGCAAACTTTCCACGCTGCATTAATAACCCCTTGGAAGATTTGATCTACAAAGATTGTTTGGTCTACTTGGACGACACAATTGTGTACTCCACTTTATTTGAGGGACACATATTGTCATTGAGAAGAATTGTGAATGGAGAAAGAAACTGAATTCCTAGGCTACATAACCACCACAGAAGGTATATAACATATCCCAGCTAAAATTGAAGCAATACAAAAATTCCGAGTTCCCAAAACAACGAAAGGAACCAAATAATTTTTAGGACTTTGCGGTTTTTACCAGGAGTACATATCAATTCTCGCAAAAATAGCAAAAGGGTTGACCGCAAAATTCAAAAAAGTCCCAGCTTTAAATACAAAAGAAGAGCAGTACAATGAAGCATTTGAAAAACTAAAGCATATCATGTCCGATCCGATATTAATTTATCCGAATACCGATAAACAATGTTCACTAACAACAGATGCGAGTAATATTGCTATAGGAGCAGTATTATCACAAGATCTAAAGCCAATTTGCTACGCAAGTAGAACATTGACCGAACACGAAATTAATTATTCGCAAATAGAAAAAGAACTTTAAGCTTTTGTCTTCGCCACTAAATACTTCAGGTCCTTTTTTTGAAAGAATATTCAAGATCCATAGTGAACACAAACCCCAAGTTTGTTTGCACAACATAAATCAAGCTAAATGAGTTTTATTATCAAATCAAAAATGTTCCAGGTAAAGAAAACTACGTTGTAGATACTTTATCTCGAATCAAAATAAAAAAAACCTTTCTAAATTGAAACCCCATGTCAAGAAATTACTAATACTTACGCAAAAGATTTAATTAAAAAGAATATATATGTACAAAGCAAAATGTAATATACTTCCACAATGATCCAGACTTCCTTATATTCCATACATATTTAAAGTTATGAGATCCACTAATAATCTAATACACATACAAATATATACAGAATTCAAGAAAATTATTGTCAAAACTCAGAGGAACCCATTACACCCAGGCATTAAGAGTCTAATTCAAAACACATATTTAATCCCAGACACAAATACGTCATGGACTTTTACATGATCTTTAACAAATAAGTTCTATCTTGCTTAGACATATATTCAAAATACGCCACTCTAATGGAAATCAATAGTAGAGATTGGCTAGACGCAAAAAGAGCAATAGCCAAAATTTTTAACGACGTGGGAAATTAAAGCAGACAAAGATTTAACTTTCATGTGGGCTGCACTACAATTATGGCTAAAATGAGAAGGTGTAATTATCATTATAAGTACAATTTGTGATGTTGGGAGATTTCATAAGACGGTAAACGAACAACTAAGGATTATCAACAGTGATTCCAATATTGAAAATAAAATAACTAAATATGAAACAATTCTTTATTCATATAATAATCACAAAAAAAACATAATACAACTGGCAGAACCCCAGCTAACATAATTATATAATCAGGAACACAAGCATATTTTATAATACACAAATAAATAAAAATATAATAGAAATTACAAACCCAAATTTAAAAAGATAGAGAATATTTATAAAAATAAAAATATTATACTTCCATATAAGCAGATGGTGATTAAACGATCCAACAGAGCCCAACTTAAATACACGAGAGTTATAATGTTTTTAAAAACTTGCCTTGCCCATAAAATATGAAAGCTTAGGCTAAGAATGCCTATCTTTATTTTAAACTGGATTGATAGATTTACTTGTCAGTTAACTAAAACAGAACAAGCCTACAACAAATTAATAAAACAAGCTAAAGAACATGAAAACATCGCTTAAATAAAATATTTAATAGAAAAACTTGAATGAGAGATGAATGGCATAAGAATAGCAAAAGTAAACGCGACCTTGCATTTTATGGGAGAAGCAAAAAATGACTAGTTGGAAAAAAAATTGATTAGATATCCGAAAACAATGTCCAAATAAACGAACATAATATTGTAATAGAAGCAGTTGATAAAAGGTATAGACGTAATAAATCACTTAAGCGAAATAAACGATGTCGACCAAAGACTAACCTCCTCATATTTAATTTACAACAATTCACTGAATACATTGAAGACATCGAATTGAGTATGCAGCTCACTAGGCTAGGAACATTTAACCCAAAACTATTAAAACACGATTTACTAGCCCATGATAATAAAAAAAAAACTTGAAAGCATTAAAAAAATGTCTAAAAAAACAAGTACAAATGAAATACTGATAATTTCCCATATTCCAAGATAATCGCTGAAACCTAAATTTTCGAAAGAATACAATATCCTGATAGCGGTAACACCACTTTAACAGAAGTTATAAACGATAAATATTTCATTCAAAATAACAAAGTTTATATAGCATCTTCCAAATAATTAGTATAAACAAATGCATAATAGGAATACTTAATCAAATAACAGCGGAATGTGGATATATTGAAACTGATAAGAGTTTGAAAATAAACTTTGTAGAAGAAAACTATATTGTCAAAACATTTAACAGTTCTGTTCAATTTAACGAAATTTTAATTACCAAAACGATGTTAGATTATAGTTTATTATAATGCAAGCAAAAGTAATGATACGAGAACATACAAAAAATGATCATACTTTTCAAGTTATAATATTAACAGCACTTTCTATTATTTGAATTATTTAAATATAATATTTTTCTTATAAATATAAAATGTTCCCCAACAAAATAATTGTGAAATACATAACTCAAAAAAGAGTCAGTTCAAAATGAAAATATTGTAAATTAATTAAAAATATTAAGTGAAAATAAATGTTGATCTAAAAATATAAATATATAAAAAAATTAAGTACCTTTAAATACCCGCCTGAAGTCAGGCTAATTTCTCTTAGGATTAGGTAGTGACATATGCACTACGCCTTGACAAGAACATACATACATATGCTAACTTACTTTATATACCACTTACGCCTTTGCATACAAATGTATATAAACTTACTTTATCAAATTAACCACAAGCATATAAAAATACATAAATAAGAAGCATAATCATATTGAACCGCTTTTAACGATTCTGGCAATCCAACACATAACATCCGCCACATTAATTTTCATAGTTAGAAAATTAACTACCACAGTTCTAAGGCTAAGGCATGATATGACAAAAAAAAAACAAAAAAAAACAATTCGACCGAGACCTTATACTCAGAGAGAGTTTATGCTAAGAAAAAACGCTTACATTTATATTTTCTAAAAAGCCTTCAGCCGAAGTTTGATAAGCGATTGCCACATTATAATTATTAAGTCCTATTTTGGAATTCTAAGTGACTAAAACTGTTATAAGTACTTTCGTATTAACGTTCAGTTTAAATAACCTTAACTATTGTTTTTATTTCCTATTGTCCAGGATTTTATGCCGGCACTAGCTGAGAGGCGAGCGCAATATCGGCGCCAAAAGCGCACTGCTTGACAGGTGTCTGATCTCTCGCGCAGCAAACGTTTTGACGACAGTTTCGCCACCATGGTATCCATATGGCTTTAGAAGAAGTCCATGCAGTATCACGGAATACCCGATGGGACAATTACTACCTGCATACGAGACATTGATAACACTGTGTACCTTGTGACTAGAAAAATCCAGCAAGCAGCTCAACAGTCGGGTCCAGCATCACAACGCCACGTAGCTCAATTCTTAACTGTCAGAATGGAGAGACAAAGCCCGAAGACAACGCATTGCGGAAACACAAGTGCCTCCGAATAAAGGAGAGAGTCGCTTAATCTCCAGAGAGTAGAGCAATTTGAGCGGACTATACAATCGATTCTGATATCTCTCTAATTAAAAATTCTAGGCCCCTTAAGCACCAGCTACTGCGGCAGTGCCATCGACTATAAGCCTGGCAAACCGGAGGATAACCCTGTGTCATGCCGACCAATCAGACTGCTTCCTTTGCTCTCGAATGTTTTTGAGAGGCTGGTATTGACACGGCTTTTTGACCCGACCCCCAATTTCTCTTTTGGAGAGGAAAGCACTGTTGAATAGGTTCGACAAGTGGTGAATCATATCCTTAAAGAATACGAAGGCAATGACTACTTAGACGGATTTTTTGTAGACGCACAACAGACGTCTGATCGCGTCTTGTATAAGAGCTCCTCGCCAAACATAAAACTACCTTCTACATCCAGCCAAAGTATCTAAGCGTCTTCATGGATAGCTGCAGATACAAAATATTTCGCCAAAACTGTGCAATAGATCGAAACTCCCCCTACGGTATAAGAGAGCAGTATACAGCAGTCTCAAGGTGGGGAATGGCTGCTATTCTCAATGACCTGCATCTGAAAATTATAGAGCTTCAAATTAATTAATAAAGCAACTGCCAACTTCAGAATAAAGTCCTCTTAGTTTAATAGCTAGAGCGAATAAACTACTACTACTTATAAGCTCCTGTAAAGATCAATTCAAAAGTATTTTGTACACGTCCTCATTTGGGGACTGAAAAATCGAAAAGACGATTATTATTAATTAATTTGGCGGGAAGTATGGTTTAGGTTCGTATTGGAGTGCGATCTAAATTTGGTGGTCCAAATATTAAAATCCAAAATTTTTCGCTAAGCAAGGTTAAATCAAAACCTATGTTTGGACAGAAATTTAGCGAGGTGAACCATGTACTGTTCAAGGAAAGTATCGTCAAAAGCTTTAATTTTTTGATGCAAAACTACCAGGGAAAGTACCATTTCCAAAGTAATCAACGATTCGCCAGAATGAGCTTAACTGTTTACTAAGGTAGACAAGCTAAATACCAATAATTCTGAACCTTCTTTTTCCATAACGATAAGCAGCTCGCTGCACAAGCTTTAGCCCACCGGCTGCAATCGAAATTGGAGACGATTTCAAACAAATTACCGCCTATAAACTTTATCTGTTTATACTGCTCTAGAAGCTACATGTCACAGTAAGTGACAGTAGCTACAAAAATTGACTGCAAAAAACACGATTTTGCTATCGATTGCATAATCGATTGTACGTGCATCGGGTGGTTAGTTACATAAAGAATGTTTGAAGTGTCAAAAGAAAGGAAAAAACAGAAAGAAGATAAAGTCTGTCCGTGTTCTACCCATATAAATTATTTACTTTTGTCATTTAGCTCTTAAAACCTACAAAACTTGCTTGCAAAAAACACGATTTTGGTATCGATTTTTATCGATTGCATGTGGGTGTTTTCGATAATTTTAAATAGAATCGATTGTACGTGCATTGAGAGTTGGTCAGTTCCATAAAGAATATTTGAAGTGTCAAAAAAAAGGAAACGACAGAAAGAAGATAAAGTCTGTCTGTGTTCTACTCATATAAATTATTGACTCTTGGCATTAATGTTCTTATAAAATGATTCTATCTGGGTATCCCTAATCTCGAATATGAATAACTCCTGTTGATTTCGGTAATTAACAATACTGTAAAAGGTGAGTTTTTGTCGCGTCAAGTCGAGTCTCCGCCTAATAGAGGGTGAAACAGTATGACCTGATTCGCAATGGTTAGAGAGAAAATGTCCACCCAAGAAGGGTAGTCGCTTAATGGGTAAACCTGTTAGAATATTTTTTAGTATATTAAGAAATTTAAAGTTAAGGTATGAAAGAGAAGTGTTCCTGGTTAAGTCGAGAATGGCCGACTAGGAGATACCTTTAACCCAGAGCCGAGCTTCAATTATAGGCATTGTTGATTCTTTCTATACATACATACAAAAAATACTAGTACTGCTTGGTTGTGATGATTCTTGTAGACGGCGTGTAGCATTGTTTACGATGCGGCTATAGTTCTTCTCTTTGCCACACAATTTTAACAATCCAATTTTTGGGTATTTACTTTCCGATCTTTTTTAAACTTCGGGACAAAATATTGGCATCCAAATGAACGTAAATACTAAATACCTTCCAAAATTACTGCTTTACAATTTTGCTTACAGCGCACGCAAAAAAATAAAATACTCTCCCATCAATTGAGAAGCTACATAGTAAATATAGGTTTCTCTAGGTCTAATAAGCTCCGTGATAAGCTAAAAACATTTAAATATAAACACCGGAAAAGTTCTCGATAATTTAAAACAAACTCGATCTGCACCATCAATAGGAGATCTTCATTAAATACCCTTTTATTGCCTCTGAGATCGACACGAGCATACATATAGGCAAACGGGCGGATAGATGGACTGCCGGACAGCCAAATAGACGGATTGGGTTGAATCTACTCGAATATTCATGCTGAACAAGAATATTAAATAATACCTTTTAAAGAGAGGGAATATTTTACCTTTTACTTACATTTGCAGAAAATCAATGAACTTTCTCTCACTAATATTCTCGGGTATAAAGCTATAATGAAATTCCAGGTGAAACTTTTCCACTCAAAATTCAAGATGTTATAAAGGTTACCCTCGCCGTTGACTTCATCAAGACAAATTGAAGAAGAAGAGAGTATTCAACATTTGAACCAAGGGTACAAAAAAACGTACTTACTGTTATATTTAGAAAATCCAGTAGTTGATAAATCCAATTATGTATTGAGAGAACAGGTTTATGCAATACATTGATTCCGTTTATTCCAAACGCAAGCTTTATTCTCTAAAAAAAAAACACGGTTTATTACTTTTTTCAAAATATTTTATTTTTCCCTATCATCATATATAGTATTCTAATTAAAAACAAAAAACAAGAAACAGTAATGTTTATGATTGCAAAAATTTTATACAATGTGCATGCATGAATACACTATACAGAACAGATATAGGTGGATAAGGCAACAAATATCAATACGTTACAATTGGTTTCATTAAATTTAAGCTCGAGTTTCGGCGTAATAAACTATTAGATTTAAACTATACACTTTTTAGATTTAAAGACAAATTTCGGACTAATAAACTATTAGATACGTCGGCCATATACACGGACAATCTTCAGCAGAGAGAAGCGCACCTACGGGCAGTGTATAAGACGAAAGAGTCTCTTCAAGGAAAATACATGAACCAATATATCTGTCTCAGTATACATATATTTGAAAAATTGAAAAGAAATAAGTATAAGAATAACTTACTCGTTTATTTTAATAGAAATTGAACACACCAAACATTAATGCGTTTGGAAAGACGCTTAACAAAAGAAACGAGAAATCGGAGCTATCTTTGGCACAACGAAGATTTAACACCTTTGCAGACCCAACATTTTCATAATGCATATACTACTTTGCTCGTATCTAAGAAGCACAGAGAAAATATTATTATAATATATAAATATGGTTAAGATATCTTGAAAAACAAAAAGTTTTTTATACAAGACCCTCATTTTCGACCAACCGTTCCTATGTCAGCTAATTGTAATCCAATGTAAACAAGATTTCGCAAAACTATAGGAATGATAGTGAAACTTTACAAATGCCGAGCTTGCTAACGGTAATTTGAATAACAACAACGTTTTAATACAGCTATTTATTTAACGACAGATCGTTCCAATGATAGCTATATTATATAGTGTTCCGATGAAAATACGATTTCGCATAATGGTAGGGAGCAAAGTGAATCGTATAAATGCCGAGTTTGCACAAGATATCTTGATAAACAAATACAACAACTTAATTTTCGACCGATCGTACCTATGGCAGCTCTATCATAATGAAGTACGATGGTTATAGGATTTTGCATATATAAAAGGAGCATAGTAAAACAAAAAGTTTCGACTATGGTCAACATATCTTGATTAACAAAAATGTTTTTTATAAAATAACATACTTTTCGGCCGATCATGCCTTTGGTTGCTATATGGTATAGTGTTCCGACGGGAAAAAAAGTTTTTTAAGGATATCTTGAATAACGAAAAGTTTTGTATACAATAACCCAATTGTCGACTGATCGTGGCAACCTTATGATATGGGGATCCGAAGCAAATAAAATTTTGCATAGAAGTAGGGAGCATAGGGAAACTTATAAATGCCGAGCTTTTAAATCATTAACGACCGATCGTTTCTATGGCAGCTATATAATATACCGGTCCGATAAAAATGCATAAATTTAAGGAACATACTGAAACTTATAAAGACAGTGTTATCAATGTGGGCTTGTAAAAAGTTACATGGTGTCATACCTTTATATGCAAGCATAAATTCACATCAGCAGCATACATTAGTATTCGAGAGTAAAATCAGAAAGGCATAGCGGGATAGATTCCTTTTGGGTTCTGTTACGCAAATTCTCTGAGATTGAGTTCAGAAGATTGGCTGGGAAGCCAAGAAGGCATAATTTATGAAGCAGTTAGGAGTTGTTGACAGAGTCGAAGGATTTACTGAAATCAGTAGAGGTGACGTCTATCTGCATTCTTTTCTTAAAACCATTAATTGCTAGTGAAGTAAACTCAAAAAGCTTAGTGGTTGTAGATCTACGCTTCACGAACCCATGCTGGGAAGGTTAAATAAGAGAGCTACATAAATGTTGCAGTTGGAATGTTATGATTCTCTCAAAAAGCCTTAGGAGTAGCGGATAGTTTGGAAAAACCTCTAAAGTTCTCGACATCGGATTTACACCCTTTTTTATGAAGAGCAAAAAACTGCAATTTTTTCCAAATAGTCAGAAAAGACGTAGTGTTAACAGACAATATCTAAGGTTTTAGGATAGGTTTACGTAGTACTGTAGCACAGTACCTGAGCACACACGGGCAAACACCATCAGGGCCGGTTAGTATATCGGCTTGATTGTCTTAAAGTCGCTGAGAAGCGAAGTTTCAGTAATAAAAGGATTTAAGATGCAGTTTAATCTCTGTAACTGATGACGGCAAGGGTTATTCCTTATATTATATGGAATTTTCTTTATAGCATATGGAATTTTGCGCAGAAAAGTTTGATCTGGCAACTGGATAACGGAAGAAATCAGATTGATTTCCCGATTTCTTACATTTTGTATATCACCCCGACTTCACTTTTTTAAACTCATTAGTTCCGCTCAGAGCCAGGGAGGCCTATCAGACGTCGCTGAATAATCAACAGGAGCGCAGATACCAGATATAAAATAGTTTAATGACAACCTCAATCTCTGCACAATTGTACACCAATCGTCTTGCAAAATAAAATAAGTTAGTTTATGAAAATCAGTCTTACGAAAATAATGGACATATAATTCCAATTACTGGATAGACACAGATCAATTACCTTATATGAAAACGGTTTTCAGGAAGGGAAAGCGAATAAATTCTGGGCACAACACTGTCGAACGAATCTAACACGAAGATTCAATGAAGAAGTAGGAGTCCGAGTTTGAATTTATCCTTGTGTTCTTTAACTATTAAAATAAGCATTTATTTTAAAGGATATAACATGCCTCTCATAGGCAAACTTAAACTTTTACACCATTATGCGTGGGGCTTGAATTTTTGTCCAAAATAAAAGCTTTTACATCATCCGTTGTGGAATGAGGGACAAGCCTGGAAATACAAATGTTTCTTCGGTGGAAGGCACATTAGAGGCTTAGTCACCACAGATGTGACAGTGGGAACACTATCAGCTGTATATCTCTAAAAAGCCGGTAGTCCAGACAACGAGCTAGAAGGCTAGAAGGCCGCTGTAAAATTAATTGTTGCTGTCGTTCTGAAGGAACTTCTTCGAAAACAGACAACTCGGATAAAACAATTGGTGTTTTTTTTGTACCAATGTCACACATTGCGGAATTTAACTTATGCCCCAGCAGACCTCGCAGCTACCAGACTTACGAAAGAGATGAGCTGCAACGTGATCGGGGTAGTAAGCAGCTGAATCGCAGTCGGAGACTAAAGGGTATTAAGCAACGAACAGACACGAAGAGTGGACTTTTGAGACTGGAGACTGGTTGTTGAATTAAATATGTAAGGTATGTTAATGTTAAGTTAAGTTTATGTTAATGTTTAGTTTATGATAACCAGCAATCACACCCTTGAAACCAGCATTTCCCCAACAATCTGACTACAGGAGAGGCAACAATCGCAATAGCATCACCCACTAGGCCATTGTAGCCCGCGCATTTCGAATTCACGACATTATCATATAGCCAACAGGTATGCTTGATTGTCTTGCCGTAATTTGGCAAGCTTTTTGATGATTTATTTATATGATTTGCCACTTTAACAACGCAACCAAAGATTAAAAAAGTAAGAAACAAGAAAGAGCGTACGCAACACAAAGACGCAGCAAATGTAAGAAGAGTATAAAGTTATAAATTATTAGCGTACACAACACCAACAAGTGGCGGAATAAAGAAATAGATCACAGTAATAGTTAAAAAGAAAAAAGGAACGAGAGCGCGATAAAGTGTTCTAAGTATTTATAGATTATCTTGCCCACGAAATCCTACAAGAGAGGCGATGTGCAGTTAAACATAAACAACAATAAGCAGCTTACCCACAGAGCTAATAGCACAAGCGCACAAAGAAGAATACACAAAAATCAAGTTTAGCAAATGACAATATTAATATGTTTAAATGCACAGGCCACAAGAATGCACTCACGATAAAACAAAAATAAGCCGAGAAGGCAAAGATTTAATCAAAATTTTTTTAAATAGATGTTTAAACGCTTGTTGATGTTTTATTAAAATCAAAATCAATAGTGAGTGTACAAAAAACATGTTTGCTCAAAAAATGAGCCGAACGATGATTAAAGTGCTAGTTTTTTTTAATTCTACTACGTAGAAAAACGAATGCGACTTTGGAACTGCGGATGAGAAATCGCGTCGCCCCTTTATTACACTGGTTGTCCAGTCTACATGTTGTATGGTTATTGCAAACCGATCATACATAGCCGGCATGGTAATAAGGCAAAACAACAACATTATCGATAGTGCATAGCATCCCCAGAAGTTTAATTATCGACAATCTTGCGGGCTGTCGACATGGGATACCGTGAACAAGGCGCAGGGTCAGCCCTTTCAGGGTATAGTCCTTAGAGTTTAGTGATTTTTTGGAAATAAATCGTGTCGGTGTTCGCCACGACATACTTACACGGTCTTTTCACTTTGCGCGCATTATATATATTAATCTACTATTTACTGATATATTATCTGGGATTTCCCTTGCTACCACATTTCTTTTAATTTTATTATACCCTGAACCCATTGAAAATGGGTAAAAATGGTATAATGTATTTGTGCAACTGTATGAAACAGGCAGAAGGAAGCATCTCCGACCCCATTAAGTATGTATATTCTTGATCAGCATCAACAGCCAAGTCGATCTAGCCATGGCCGTTTGTCTGTCCGCCTGTCCGTATGTATGAACGCAAGGATCTTAGAACCTACAAGAGCTTGAACCTACAAGAGCTGAAAATTTTAGCTGTAGGTCCTTCTAGTCCATGCGCAGATCGAGTTTGATTCTGATAATCGATAACATATTCCATTTCCAAGCAATCGATAAAAATCGATATTGAAATCCTGTTTTTTTTTTTTACAAATTGGGTATATAATAAGAGCTAAAGTCACCAAAAGTGATATGTTTATTCTAGAATATTATATATATCAGCTTCTACCTCATAACTTTGAATCAAGTTAATAACCCAACTTGTATTGCCCAACAATTTTAACTACAATTGTAATGCAATTAACTTTTTGAGAATACACAAATATTTTATGGTACAATTTTTTCTCAACAAGACTTAATTATGGGTGTGGATGTTAAGTAGAGGCTACTATTGAGAAAAAACGAATTAAAATAGCAGCACTGACAACAATACAATCGCAATTGCAATAATAATAATAGAATTTGAAGCAGACGCTCACGAATGTGTGTGTGTACATGTATACAGAAGTTCTTGGCATTTGCTGCTTACATGTAAGCAGAAAAAAACACATAACTTTTGTGTGTTTCTTAACCGATCTTAATGAAATTTTCTACAGAATATCTTATTGAACCATAGAATATTCGTGCATTATCAATAGGAGAATTGCACTAAAATTATAGCTTAAATTGGTGGATAATACAAGATGGGTTATTAAAGTTCATCAAGTGATTTATAGCTTTTCGGTGGTATCGGGGAGGTGGCGATATGTATAAAATGAAAGATACTTAATATATATTGTATATACTATTCTAGAAGCAACTTATCAAGTTTGGTGACTCTAGCTCTTATTTATATTTTTATCGCTTGAGGGAAACGAAGTAAGTTATATTTCCTTCTGCCTGTCACATACATTTGCACAAGTACATTATAGCCTTTTTACTCACTTTCAATGGGTTCAGGGTAGAAAAATCAAGTTGATCGCTCATAGTGTCGATTTTGGACAACGTCTCATTACATTAAATGTACGTTAGTTGGCAACGATGCAAAAGACGCACAAATTTTGGAAAATATGGCGTCAAAGGTAGTCGCGGCAAGCGCACGTAGGAAAGAGAGAGATCTTGACGGCTGAAACTATTTTACCGCACTGCAAAAATCAGTAGTCACGAAAGGCAGCAATTGCAAGAGATGGCAGTACTATGTAGCAATGTGTAGCATAGCAGCGCAGGCACACATGGATATAAGTGATGTTATCAAATTCATTGTGGAAGGCCTGCAGGATAGGTCAGGTGTGGCAGCAGCCATGTTTTATTGCCGTTTTTAAATGAGTTGCGTAACAAGATGATTATATACGAAAAGGTTCGAAAAGCAACCAGTAATGTGACTTGACTTGACAGCAAGTCAACAGCAAAGAGTACTGTAGGGCAGGGCAACGAGGATCAGGTTGAACCGAATAAGAAACGAGTTAGCAGCTATTCAATTGATACAACTTGAGTTCACGTTTGGTGTTAAAGGAGGCACAAGTATTTTTAGTTTCTTTGATACGGGGAATTTCGTACGCTTTATTTATAAGGCATTGATACCCAAAAAGGTATAGTTAAAATCGATTGATTAGGACAGCATATCCCAATATGGGGAAAGTTTAAATGCCGAACTGACAATAGTGACCAGATTATTAGTGACAAGAATTAATCAATTATCATATAATAATTTACACAATACTATATGAACTAAACAAACAATTAGTAGTATTTTAAAGAATCAAACACTAATAAGAGATGTAAGCAACAAAGTTAATAGTAGTCGTCAATATTCAAAAATGCGATATGATTTATTGGGATTCTCATTCTTATATAGAATCGTAAAAACTATCCAGTTCCACAGAATGCAAAAACACTACATTCTTGGCTAGGGTTTTTTCATATCTTAGAAGCATCTAACGCAAAGCATTGCGTTGTCATTAAATTCGCGCAAAAAATACCGTTGGTGGATTTACTAAAGGCGGGTGGTTTCTTGGTAAAAACAGCTAGAAGTTTTTCAAACGCTCAAAACAGCAACCATTTTTAGTCCCAACAGAAAAACTGAGTTGCCAAAACCGATGCGAGCTCACGGATATGGATATGGAGCAAAACTGGTAAAGAGACAAGATAAAGGTAAAATGCATCCCATTTCGTTATTCGGGTAAAACTACAGAAATAGAATCTCGCTATCATAGATTTTAATAATGCAATAATTTATGCATTGAGGCATTTTAGAGATTATTTAGAGCATAGCAAAGTACAGAAGTTAAGCGCAAAATCTTTAGTCCAAAAAATGCGCAGTGGTCCTTAGAGTTGATATACTATTATATTATTGTCATTATTATGACTATCTCAAATGACAGAGCTAATAGAGAATAATGGGAACGATAGAGAGTATAGAGATAAAGTAGAGCATAGCGATAATGTAAATTAAAGAGTTAACGCAATATAAGTTACATAGGTAATGTAGATCATAAAGATAATGCAGAACATAGAAGCAGTCCTAAAACCCGGTGGGGAGATGACCATGGCATGAATAAAATTGGAACTATAGGGAGTGGGGCAAAAGAGACGGAAAATGTTGCATATAAAGAGCAGCCAATATTAAACTCTACGCTAGAAGTTAGAATGGTTGGTGTTATGTTCCGAAGTGCATGGAAGAGCAATTAATCAGAATAGCACGTGAGAAGTGATTACATATAGCACCAAACAAGTATGTCAATAACCTAAAGAAAACATATTGGTTTCCGTCAATGCTTAGTAAAGTAACACAATTTATTAGAAATTGTTTTCCGTGCATATTACACCCGGTGCCCCAAAAGCATACAAGAAAGACCAAAATTTGATAAATTTACAGAATATTTATTTATTTATTTATTTATTAACCAATGCATATTTGTTCGGCACATTAAAGTTAACGCGTGCTAGAAGGAAAGGGCCGTCAATAATTCTTATAATTAAATTGTTTAGAAAAAGCATTGCTGATATCACTTTTGTATATTCCAGACATGACTAAAGGCGTTAAGGGGTCAGCAAAGTTAAGGCATTGTAAATTAAATTTTAGAAAAGGTATTGCAGCCATTAAATCCTATTTGTGTGTACAATTGCGGATGACATCCAGATATAAGAGGTATACTCCTATATTGACCGCACAAAGGCCGAATATAAAGACGATCTTGTGAACGGGTCTTTAAACTTGCTAGAATGGCGCCTAACAAGCCCAAACACTGCATGCTCCTTAGGCATAAAAGAGTTTATATGCTGCATGGATAAGAACTGCGAGTCGAAAATTACTTCAAAGCTTCTGATTTAGTTAAGTTCTTGCCCGTTAATAAAATAGGATGAAAGAATGGCATAAAAACAGACGAAACGGAGAACGGAAGCAACTAACTATATCAATAATAAACAAGCTATATAGAAGCGGACCAAGATAACTCCCCTGAGGCACCCCCGAAGATACGACATAAGGTGCGGACAAAGTATACGTGTTGATTCGTACGCGATAATAACGAACAGACAGAGAGGATTCTAACCAGATTAATCCAGAAGAGTGAAGAGTGCGAAAGAAAGCTAGTTAAAATAGTTTGTGGTCACACTTAAGATATAAATTATATGCCAAGATACATAAAGCCCCGTTAACGTACCAAATAGATAATTATGTTGCCGTTCGTAATGCAGACACTAAGCCAGAAGTTAATAAAAAGTTCGACCGAAATATCACGGTCCAAATAAGATAAACTAAAGTTACGAAACGATAGCTGCGTAATGGTAGATATTGCAGTGTATTCATGCATGCGCATTGTTACAGTTTGTTGCAATCTTAAATATTGCCATTGACAACAGTGGATATACACAAACATAACAAAACATATCAAAAGCGCAAGTTTGTGACACGATCAAATGTAATATGATGCCGTCTTACGTCATAAACGCTGAACATGCTATGGCGGATGCCCGTGGTATATACAAGAAGTATATAGCTTCATATATTATTATAGCTTTAAACATAATTAAGCTTAGTTTAATTTGTAGGCTACGATAAACTCATTTGAATATAATAAAGAACATTCAGAAAACTATTACCAACGACTTAAGTTCTAACTAACTAATGAGCTCTCACTAGCGCCGCCTGTGGATGTGGATAACATACCGGAAGGATAACTTACTGTACTAAATTACAGTCATCTAGGCTTAAGATATGGGTTCAGTGTGTATGCGACACTGTAGTTGTATGTTGTAAATAGGTTTTACATATGCATATGCTAAGATCATATAAATAAGTGAAATGATCGTGAATCAGGTTAGCCGAATGTATGATTATAACCAATCGAATTTGAATTTGAATATAATAAATGTAACCACATATTTAATTGGAAGCGAAAGTACATATGTTAAAAAAATCTATAGGTTCTGAAATCAACACGGTCATATGGACAAAACTACCCACGCTAATGCGAGAGACCACTATTCAAACCGGCCAATGAGATGACCTCAACCTTACTGCCAATATACTGTGCGCGGACCAGCACCGGGACCGCTCACGGCGACAACTTAATCCCTGAAGACGTCATACATTACATGTATTAATGAACACATCTTGGATGTCGGGTAGCTCGACAAAAAGATCACAATGCGTGCCTGTTCTTTATCTAATGAACGCACAGCCCAATACATAAGAACTGGGAAGATAAAATTATCTCTGTAGATCCCTTATTTGGTGAAGATAGGCAAAGACGATTTTGGGCAATTCCACCGGCTAATGTGGAAAAATCGCGAAAAACGTTTGTATACAATTTTTATGTGTACCATCCGATCGGCCTCATAGCCAATTTGAAAGATCTTTCTTTACTTTCATTTTAGGTGTGTTTCACACTTTTCGGAAAATCCATCCCTTCACTCAAAGTGTTACCAAAGTGGTTAAATAAACTCTATTTAAAGCTTCGCGTTCAAATTTATTTCGAAAAAATCTTTACAAAAATTATTTGAGACGTGTTCAGACTTTTGGCTTAGTCCAAACATCCTCGGTGGAAATACGATTCAAATATCGTTTGGGAGAAGTTTTAAGTTTTGCCCGATTTGATTTAAACTTATTTTAACTTAGAATACTCTTAGCGTATACGTGCTTCACAGATTTTAGAAATTCCACCTGCAGCAGTGGTAAATTGGCAAAGAAGGGTTGTAATAAAGTTTTTGTTTATTAAGTTTAAAGGACTTTGTGAACATTAATCTTATAAGTGCTTCCACTTTTCACAAAATCCAGGTCAAAGGTTTTTTGGGTGAAGCCTTAACATATCTGGTCAGATCGTCCATAATATATTTGGAAAATATATTTAATATATATGTGTTTCAAAAAATTTGGAAATTGCATTCGCAGCTATGGTAAAGCGGTTCTATGCAAGTTGCGGATTATCGTTAATAAGCTCGAAATTTTTAGTTCTGTCTGATAGACCTCAAACGTATATTAAAGCCTAATCGGCTTCAAACTCATTTTAAAATATCTTTGTAAAAAGCCATCTGAAAAGTGCTTTTAAAATATTCGAAAAATCCGCCCCTCTCGGATAATAAATGTCCAATCGGCCTCAAAATGTTGGTTCTTTATGGACGAACTATAGGTATAATCATTATTATTTAAAAATATCCGCTAAGAGGGACAACTCTATTTACTAACCGCACTGCTCAAGTCCTTCCTCTTGCCTCAATCGAGGCCTTATGCCCCTCTGCGACCGAGTCACATGTATTTCACTTCTCTGGGATCAGCGCGACTCGGCCATTGCATTTGTACAAACCCTGCTCTACCTGTTCATTGCTGCACTGCGCTTCTCGTGATGAATTTTTATTAGTGTGCTCGCAGCTTGGACTAGGCGTTCGGAAGCTAATGGCAGGCCTACGGTTCTTGGGCCAGGTCGCGGTTTGGCGTTTGGCGAGTTTGAGTAAGCCAGATTGCATGACGGAGGCGAACAAACACTGACGTGTGGCAAGGTGTATGGGGCGTGTGGCCGCTATGAACTCGGTTCGCTGTAGCGAACACTGACAAGCAGCTTTTTACGCTAGGGTATGTGCATAAACTTTACCAAAGCAAATAAATTATGGCCGAAGGCTCGACGTTTTGGGCGTAAGCCGATGGAAAACGCCGACGGCCATTAACTATAACGGGGGTCATAGAGGCAATTGTCGAGCCGGAAGATGGCCGCCTGGCAACAGACATTTGAAGGGACCATGGTAACAGCATACTAGTCGTGTGAGACGTATGCCTGTGAAGCATGTCCGAACGATGCCAAGCGAAGCTTGCATCGTCAATGGGAGCATTTACGGTGGCTGCTTAGTCTGGCTCTCATGGGCTACGACTATTTCACTCTTTCTCTATATATTAACATCTAACATATTTCTACATTTTTGCACACTTTTTGTGGAACCACACCAAAACTCAATAAACCTGAAAATGGCCACGTTCAAGTGTGTATTACCCTATACTTGATATTAAGCTTAGCTCAATAAACACTGACCATTAATATCAACCACTCAAATCTTGCTACTGAAAAAGCGAGAGGGGTGCTTGCACTTCATCATTCGGGGCTCCTTGTCATCCTGTATGAGTTCTGCAAGTTCTGCCGGCATTAAGAACTGCTCAATTTCTTATTCGAGTTGCCTGTTGCTTGATGGTCCAGTTGACTAGCTTGTAAAACTCAGATGCGATCGAGCCGATTGCAGCTAATGTTGGGACACTCTGCGCAGAGTTGTCATTTCGCAGCGCCGACTGCGACCGCTGTGAGTGTGTTTTTCTCTTGTTGTTCTTTGCTGGTATTTGCTGTAGAGCCTAAGCTGTTGACCGATTTTCATTACTAAGTGCGTAATTTTGCACCGTGGGCGTAAATTATCCCAAAGTGATGCCAACAAGCGCTGAACATATACATAAATGCATTTTTATTTCTTACTCTTAGTACTCAAAAATGTAAATTCTCACAAAGCTTTACGTCTAAAATAACCCTTAAGTCTGACACAAATTCCTACTGAAATTGATACTTTAAAGATATTTTATTGATTTACATACTTGGGACGAGTAACTATATAAACAAGTAAAAGGCTCTAAGGTTTTCCAAATAGGACTCGAGAACCCGTAACGACCGCACTATTTTCCACTAGTTCTACTTGACAGCCATACCTACAATTCATTTTCGACGAGAAAAAACGAATTAACATAGCAACACATATACTTTGCATGAAATACAATACAATTGCAATTGCAATAGCGACCGCTAAAACAAGAGGTTGTAGACGGGAGCTCCCGACTAGGAATCCGTGAGCCTTGAACGCTCTTATTCCAACACCAAATGCAGTCCGCGCTACGCGCTCTTTTGCTTTAGTAGTAATAAAAATAAATTAAAAAAAAAAAAGATTCCATTCGCAGGTTTCGTACTCTCTACTACTACTACTTGCCGCCGCCTCTACCCAACAGCCACACCAATCATTAAGCTTTATGAAAAAAAATACCAATTCAAATAGCAGCACAGAAAACAATGCAATCGCAATTGAAATGCTGTTGATAGAATTCAAAGCAGACGCGCATGAATGTGTGTGTACATGTATACAGAAATTTTGCAATTTGCGCTAGCTACGGCAAACACGTGGGAAGACAAAACTCATTTTCTTTTGTGTTTCTTAACCGATCTTGATAAAAATTTCTACATTATTGTTTTATAGAATATTCGAGTATTCACAAAATGACAATTGCATTAAATTGTCGCTTAAAGTGGTGCGCAGCATAAATTGGTTTATTTATTTTATTATGAGGTAGGAGCGGGGAGATGCCGATAGTTTTAAAATTAAAGATACTTGGTAAATATACTTTTCTAGAAGCTAGATGTCATGTTAATTTAATTCCCAATTTGCTCAAGTAAACAGGATTTCGATAAAGATTTTTATCGATTACTTGGATAAGTTATCGAATATCGGAAACAAACTCGATCTGCGCGGGCACTAGGAGGACCTATATCTAAGATTTCAAGTCTCTAGATCTTGTACGTTCAGATATCCTTGACTTTATACATACGGTCGGATGGACAGACAGACGGACATGGACATCACAAAAACATTATACCCTCCTTACCAATTTTCAATGTTTTCAGGCAATACAAATTGAAGATACTTCATATAGTACATATATACATATTTGTATATTCTATTCAAAAAGCCACATGTCAAAATTGGTGAAAATAGCTCTTAAAGCCTAATGAATTTGCCAAAAACCAGAATTTCGATAACAATTTTTATCGATTGCTTCGGATCGGTCAAGGTTATCGACTATCAATAAAAAAACTCGTAATGCTTAGGCTTTAGTCGAAAAAATGCATTCTTGACTTTTTTACCTCATTTAATGAGTAGAGGGATACACAAAGCACTTAAAAAAAAACTCCTCCACTGCTCTCCGCATCCGATAAAACGAACTGCTTCCCATAGCTTTATACCCTGCAGGCATTGCGTTAGCTGCCGCGAACACATGTCATATAAGCAACGCTTTCTTTACTAAAGTCTGTTTCTTAAATGAGCTTGATGAAATGTTCATCAGTATATTTTATTGTGCTATATTCTTATATTCTCAAAAAGACAATTGCATTAAATTGTTTATTTTTTAAATTTATAGCTTGGTGCATAGGCGGCAGCTATAAAATGAAAGATATTTGATGTATACATTATTCATATACTATACTATTCTAGAATATAATGTTCATATCAAATTAGCTCTTATAACTTTCGGGATTTGCTTAATATGCACACTTTTAACATCGATTTATATCGATTGCTTGGAAACGGGGCAAGTTATCGACTATCGGAAACGAATCCGTACTGTGCGGGCACTAGGATGACTACGATCAATTTAAAGCCTAAGATCCTTGCGTGCATACTTACGGACGGATGGACAGACAGACGGACATGGGTAGATTGATTCGGTTATTGATGCTGATTAGGAATATATATATTTATGGGGTCGGAGATGGTTCCTTCTGCCTGTTACATACATTTGTAGAACTACAATATACCCTTTTTACCCATTTTCAATTGGTTCAGGATATACAAATCAGAGGTCTCTGGGAGAGAGTCACTAAGTAGCAAGCATTCCAGTTTCCATATATACATACGTACATTAAATCAAACATACACACACATCCACGCAGCAAATTGGGAAAAATATATACTTCATGTTTTCGACAATTTCAATGCTTGCATGCAAAATGCATTTGCACAAATCCATTATACCCATACCCATTTTTGAATTATTGAATATTATTACAGCATAATTATTGATGGAGTTTCGGTCTTAGCATTGTATTTGATTGATAACTACGTATTTTTTAACAGTTAATCTAGCTATAGTATACATCCAAGAATAAATGCTACATAAAATTTGTAAAATTACCTTTAAACGTTTATCCGGCTGCTTTTTCAATTCAGCGACAACCGATATAATATCATCGCGATTATTTATCACCCTTTTTTCCTTGGGAATATTGCAAATTATCCGTATTAAATTTGTATCAATAGCACCACTCCACGCTATTGCTAAATCTTCAACGGTTTGTCCTACAATATAGATAGCAATAATACAAAGAGGAAATAATTAAATCCTTAACATAAGTAATTTGTAAATAATGGTAGAACGATATACAAAGATATTGACAAAATTTCCATGTGAGCTGAAAAAACACGCTGTTATTTTCTCTGCAGGGGTTGATTATTAGATTTTAAGTGCCGCGGATGCTACAGAATCATAAAGAAAAATTTTCGAACAAGCATGCTTACGTAAAATTGAAAGAAAATGTTTCTTTCTTATAGAAATGTACTTGATTTAAGCGGAGGTATAAGCACGATATTTCAGGAGCGGATACCTAGAATGCATTTGAAATTGTAGCTCTATTTATTCCCCCTTATAGTCTTTATACTTAACTGACGCGGCTACACTTGTACATACACATTTGCATTGCTCTAACTCTAAAAAAACTAACGTTAGTACGGACATCTGCTAGAATAGATAGCAAGACGGATATTACAGAACACCAATTTTAGCTTTGTGAGCAAATAAAATTATAACGCCAACGACTAGGCCCCAACCTCTTTTATGAAAAGCCACCTTAAATAAGTATTGATTTCATTTTTTAATGTTATATAATAACATAACACGACTTCATTAGTCTCCCACCCATAATGTAGTTCCTTTGATATTGTCAACCAATATTTAATAATATGGTTAGCAAGTGCTAGGTGGAATCAAAGAGGCGAAAATATTCGAAAATATTCGATTTTTATCGATTTACTTGGACAAGTTAACGAATATCGGAAACAAACTCGATCTGCGCGGGCACTAGGAGGACCTACAGCTAAAATTTCAAGTCTCTAGCTCCTATAGGTTCTGAGATCCTTGCGTTCAAACATACGGACAGACGGACGGACTGACGGACATGGCTTGATCGACTCGGCTATAGATGCTGATCAAAAATATATATACTTTATGGGGTCGGAGATGCTTCCTTCTGCCTGTTACATACATTTACATTTTTCACAAATACAAAATACCCTTTTTACCCGTTTTCAATGGGTTCAGGGTATTAAAATAGTTTAATTTATTTGTTGAATTTATAATTATTATTTATTTAAAATGAGATGATTTAAATTCTTTGAAGGGTTAAACTGTTAGAACCCAGGTTTTCGTTTTGCATTTGATTATACGACCAGTAAATTATAATTGAGTAACGAACAGCGATCACATACATTTAAGTTTTTGAATAGAGTATACTAAAATACCACTTGAAAATTTATAAAAAGGATAGAATGGTCTAGTGGAGATGTATGAAACAGGCAACCATAAATATAAATATTATTGGTGAACAAAAATATCCTGTAACGTACTCAACGTACGCCAGTCAATCAATCACAAAAAAGCAAGAAGCAGGATAATTGTTGTATCAATTTGCTTCAGCTGGCGAGAGGTATTTCACAAATGATGTCGATGGAGCCTGTTGCATGTTATTATTGTGGTGTCGTAGAATAAAATGTTCTTTCCGACAGCACAAGCAACGCTATTGACAAATGACAAACTAATCTTATGAGATGTTAAGAACACGTTAGGTATGTGCAATTCGGCAAACACTTTTTTTAATATTTTCCTATTATACAAATATATAATACACAGTGTCTTAAACAAGGCTTAAATTATAGATCACCCTTCATAGAAGAACTTTGGCTTTTGATCCCAATAACTCTTGTTGTCATTGCGAAACAAGCAGATTAAGAAAAACTATCGAAGTTCTCTGCAAGACTAAAAATGTATTGCGTATACATTCAAAAATGCTATAAAAAACTGTTTCAAATCAAGTCCAACTTTCAAATTTTTAATTCAAATAAATAAATAAAATAGACGGACAAACAAATCTTAGCCAGCATTTTATTTTGTATTATAAGTGGATGGGAATAGGATTGATTCAGTTAAACAGGTTCATTCCAATTGAAAGAATATTTAGAAACATAAGATATAAAAAAAGATATCCAATAAAGTTATATACCAATTTCCTAACTAAGGGAGGAAAGAGGTTCTAGTCGGCAGCTCCCGACTAGGGAATACCCTGAACACTCTTATTTCAACACCCCGCGCTACGCGCTCAATTATAGTAAAAAAAAAAGTTGCCTTGGTAGGGTTCGAACTCGCAACTGACCGCATTACTTGCAGCCAACTCTACACAACAGCCACACTAGCCACAAAAAAGAATGTTTCCACAATAGGACTCGAACTCACAACTAACCGCACCACTTGCCACCGCCTCTACTCAACAGCCACACCAATAATGGAGTCTTATTGAGAAAAAAGAATTTAAATAGCAGAACAGAAAACAATCGCAATTGCAAGACTGTTGATAGAATTTGAATATGGGTAAATATACAGAAGTTCTTTGAATTTACGATTGCTGCTGCTTACACGTGCGCAGTCAAAACACATAACCTTTGTGTGTTTCTTAACCGATCTTGATGAAATTTTCTACAGAATATCTTATTGTACCATAGAATATTCGTGTATTATCAAAATGAAAATTGCATTGAAATTGTTAAATTGATGGGCAATATAAATTGGATTATTAACTTGATTTACAGCTTTCCGGTGGTGTCGGGGAGGTGGCGATAGGTATAAAATGAAAGAAATGTTGATATGTTGAGCAACATATTAATTTTGGTGACTCTAGATTTTATTATTTACCCGATTTGCTCAAAAAACAGGATTTCGATATCGATTTTTATCGATTGATGGAAACGGAGTAAGTTATAGATTATCGGAAATAAACTCGTCCAAGCATGGACTAAAAGGACCAACAGGTAAAATATCTCTATCTCTTATAGGTTCCAAGGTCCTTCCTTGCGTTCATACATACGGAAGCACGAACAGACGGACAGACGGACGGATAGACAGACGGACATGGCTAGAACGACTCGGCTATTGATGCTGATCAAGAATATATCCTTTATGGGGTCGGAGATGCTTCCTTGCGGCAAATTTTTTAACTTTCAGTTCCCTATTATAAAAAAGCAATGCAGAAAATAGCCATTTTCCCCGTCGCCCACAATGGCTCCGTACTTTAATTCGACGACAATTTGGAGGCTGATTGCGATGACCAGATTGTAGCTGTTCGCAAACAGCAACTGCCACATTCTGCAAGCAGTCCCAGGACAGCAGCTGCGCGCAAGCATTCCATGCAGGAAGTACGGCTCATTGCCAAACGCGTGTCACCATAGTGGACGACGGCATCATCATCATTAACGATCGCAGTGCAATACTTAGCTAAACCGACTGCGCCGCGATGAAAGTAGATGGAACAAACCTTGTCACCTTCACGCCCCAAGCCGTAGTAAATGGCACGCGATTTTGCAATCGCATGAGCGTGTAAAATCGATTCCGGGCAGTAGCGGCATCTCCGTTACTAAACAACAGCAGTCCCGACACAGTGGTGAGCCGTTCTTACATTCATCGTCTGAGTGAAGAGAACCTTAACTGCATCAAAGAGTTCAGAGACAATGTCGCAATATGTCGGAAACATTTCGGCAATGTTCCTCGGTATAATATTGTTAGCTTGTGCTAAAAGAAGCTGAATTCTACTTCACAATCTGCACTAGCTTACGCTAACATGCTGCCGACGTTAATATAATATAACATTACAAATTCTGTGTATCTTAATCTATCTTGGTGAAATTATCAACAGTAGTTCTATACTGTATGTTCTCTTCATTATCCTTCTTACCAATTTTCAACGGATTTAGGGTATAACAAATTAAAAAATTTAGTTCCGTCAATAAGACTTGCAGTCGTAGCAGACCGCACAAATTGCTTATGCCTCTACTCGACGGCCACCCCAGAAATAAGTTTTCCTGGGAAACAAAAATATTAAAATAGCAGCACATGCACTCAGCGCAGAATACAATACAATCGCAAATGCAGTCCTGTTGATAGAATTTAATAAAGGCGCGCGCATGAATGTGTGTGTACATGTATACATAAATTCTTGCAATTTGCGCTAGCTGCCCAAAACTTGAGGCCAGTAAAAACATGTTTTGTTTAATAACATCCGTGTTTCTTGATCGAGTTTGATGAAATTTTCTACGTCTTATTGTACAATAGAATATTCGTCCATTATCAAAAAGTCAATTGTTTTTTAATTGTGACTTATATTGGTGGGCAGCGTAAATTGGTGTTTTTACTTGATTTATAGTTACGAGGTAGTAGCGGGAAGGTGGTGATAGCTATAAATTAATGGGTTCTTGATATATATATACTAATATTCTAGAAGCTACATGTTAAGTTTGGTGACTCTAGCTGTTGTTATTTCCCAAA
This sequence comes from Drosophila kanekoi, assembly GCA_037075305.1. Taxonomy (NCBI): domain Eukaryota; kingdom Metazoa; phylum Arthropoda; class Insecta; order Diptera; family Drosophilidae; genus Drosophila; species Drosophila kanekoi. Next base: position 91,952 of record JBAMCE010000246.1, read on the forward strand.
ATTGCTCAAAAATAGCATTTCGAAATCAATTTTTATCGATTACTTGGAAACGGGGCAAGTTATCGAATTACGTAAAAAATATCTGCGCGGCCACAAGTCTCTAGCTCTTATGATTTCTGAAATCCTTGCGTTCATACATACGGACAGACGAACGGACGGACAGACTCACATTTGCATACAAAAACAAAATTGTAAAAGTTTAAAGCATTACAGGAGAAACCTACTCAGAAACGTTAACGTTAAATAAAATTATAACGGCCAACGACTAGGCCCCAACCTCTTTTATGAAAAGACACCTTAAATAAGTATTGATTTCACTTTTTAATGTTATTATAAATTAACATAAAACGACCTTATTAGTCTCCTACCCATTATGTAGTTCCTTTGATATTGTCAACCAATATTTAATTATATGCTTAGCAAGTGTTGGGTGGAATCAAAGAGACGAAAATATTGCGACATTCAACTCACAGCTCATAGGTGTTGGCGAATGTATTTTGACGAACACTTCTTTTGACTAACAATCTACTTATTAAAAATATATGTTTCTTGGGAAATTTTTTTATAATTTTTTCTGCTTGACACCATCACAAAAAGTTACAAGTAAGAGTTTCTAGTCGGAAGCTCACGACTTGGGGATACCCTGAACCCTATTCTTCCAACACCAAATGGAGATATATATACAATTCTAGAAGCTTCATGTCAAGTTTGGTGACTCTAGCTCTTATTATTTACCAACATTGTTCATAAAACAGGATATCAATATCGATTTTTATCGATTACTTGGACAAGTTAACGAATATCGGAAACAAACTCGATCTGCGCGGGCACTAGGAGGACCTACAGGTAAATTTTCAAGTCTCTAGCTCCTATAGGTTCTGAGATCCTTGCGTTCATACATAAGGACAGACGGATGGACTCGGCTATAGATGCTGATCAAGAATATATGTACTTTATGGGGTCGGAGATGTTTCCTTCTGCCTGTTACATACATTTACATTTTTCACAAATACAAATTACCCTTTGTACCCGTTTTCAATGGGTTCAGGGTATTAAAATAGTTTAATTTATTTGTTGAATTTATAACTATTATTTATTTAAAATGAGATAATTTAAATGCTTTGAAAAGCTAAACTGTTAGAGCCCAGTTT